>JAPYYT010004500.1:0-16548 GCA_030522565.1 Ceratosolen corneri | reverse complement strand
ATCAAGTTTGAATGTTTGTAATCAATGATTTTTATTCGTTTTCAAAATTTATATTATTATCTTGTTTTATTTACTAAAATGTATAACATAGAAAATTAAAATAAAAGTAAGCCAAAAATATAAAGCATTTAAAATATTTCATTACATTTTAAATACTGTTAAGAAAGAAGAAAATTATCTTAGTAAAATTTAATGCTTCCAGTATAATTCAATTGTAGTTTTTCAATAACTGTGCACAAACTTTTTCTTTTATTTAAAATATGTACATTATTTTCTGTCAAATCCCTAATTTTTTTAATGATTTAAAAGTAAGTAAAAAAATATTTTTAATATTTCATAGTTTTAGAGTAACTATTTTATCCATTTTCAAAGCTCATCGATGGAAATATCGAAAATGATGTTAGAACAGGAACTTTAACTTTGAAATGGAAAATTATATACGAATTATACTTCAACTATTTAGCTTAATCATTATTAAGTGTTTATTGGATTTTATATAATTTGAAATAATTTTATAAATTATTTCATCAATTATTGGAAAATGCAATTTTTCAAAATATATTTTCATCCCATTCAAATAACAGAGTATTCAATTTTTGTATATAAAAAAATTAAACTTGTTAAATAATTTATCTAAAGAAATGTTTTTAATAATATAATATTACTTTTATAAAAATGAATTAGCTAACAAATTACTTTTGCTACGTGAAACATAACTTAACTGTGATAGAAATTTCTAAGAATCGAAATTATAGTATGGATCGTTAAGATTGTTTTTGCAATAAAATAAATATTATGTAACAAATCTAAAAGAAAAATAAAGACTTTAAATTTTGTAATTCATAACATAATTTAAAAATAATTGATTAACTCATTCATTATACACTCTATCTAATTTATATATCAATTGTAAACATTGCCAAAATAAATCATAATTATAATGTATATAAATTGGTAAAAGCATATTCTATTTTATTTTATTTTATGAGAGTCTAAGTTGTACTTTGCTGATAGGGTAAATTGTTCACTGCTTCCATTTGCTTCTTTGACATATAATTTAATTAATTAAACAAAAAATTTTTATTAAAAAATTCGCTTTTATACTATATTATTATTTATAATTAAACTATTTTCAGTCGTAAATTATCAGTTAGATGGGAAAATTTAAATAAAACTAATTCATAATAAAATTTATTAGTGTATATAATATAAATAGAATATTTATTAAATATCAAGGTTATAATTTAGTATATTTCTCTTATTTTTTTTTATCATTTCCAATGAGAATATTTTGTGAAATAAGATCAAATGTTTTAATTCCGTTTTCCATTATTATAATTATTATTAAATTATAATTACTAAGTTTCTAAGATAATAATTAAATCTCTAATAAAACTCAAAATATATTAATTTTGATAAATTTAAAAGTAGCTTTATTTATTTTCATAACAAAATTTGCAAACGTACGTAATATTTAGAATTTAGTGTAATTTTTAAACGATCTAATAATCTAAAAAATAATTAATTCGATAAAATCTCAATGGAAAATTATTTTAATTGTTTTAAAACACGCGATATCACTAAAACAATCGTATGTTGTACAAATGATTTATATTTATAGCAAATTTTTTAAAATATCACATTTTGAAGTTTAAAAAAGTTCATAAAACATTTTTTTCAATTATTTGATTAAATTAAATTTTATCAAAATTTATTTAAATTAATTTTTAATTAATTTATTTATATTACTATTAATGATTGTTAAAGTTAGAGAGTTTTATAATCAAACATTGTAAAGCTTTAAATTATGAAAATATTACATATAACAATAAATAAGAAAACTCTGAACATTGATATGAATTATCTCAGCTTCCTTTAATCAACAGCAGCTATTTTTTAACTAGAAAATTAGATGGTTAATTAAAGCAAATAAAACTTTTAATACTTGCATATAACAATTAACTTTTCTATTGCTGTCGTACATGTATGGCAAATGTTAATATCGCGTTGTTATATTTGTGTACATATATAAGAGACTTGGCAAATTTTACTCATATCGCATATTCTTTTGGATTAAAGAAAAAAATTATAAAGCCAATAGTGATTCATATGTAGATTAGGGCGAGCGCACAAGTGATTAAAAAAGAAGGAAAAAGACTGTCGCAGGAAGGAAGCATCATCGAAAGGCATAACATCTAAAAATAAACGCGTGGCGTTATATATCTCGGCAAATGACTCGGCGATTGCGATTCAGGATGATCCCTTATTGTCGCGATCCCTTGCTCTACACGACCTATTTCCGGCTAAAAATAGCCAATAGAATAATTGTAGTAGTAGGTGCCGGCGACGCGACGATCCGCCATAGTACTTCTCCAGTCACGCAAATCTTCGTACGCGATGCATCATTGGGCGATTGTTGCTTCGACTAAAATGCGCCTCTCGACACTCAAATCACCGACTCAAGTCGCACATTCATTTTTTGTTTTTGCTTTTTTTTTTTGAGAACAATTGTATGTGTCCTTTCTCCAGTGTTTGTATTATGACTGGCTCAATTAGTGGCCAAACCTCGATAGATCAGAACTGGCATTGATGGCGATATTTTAATTTAACTCAATTCTATTCTCAATTAACTCAATTTTATTCACAATTCGTTAACTGCCCACTCGCTACTTTCGCCAAAATCATAGTCTAACTTGTAAGGAGGTACTTTCTTCATATTATGCATTTAAAAACTTGCTACAAGACTGATTAATTTGTAAAAAAATTTTCATAGCAATTGATGAGTTAAATAAATCCTTAACTTGAGCTTCCTTTGAATATATATATATATATGTATATTGAACATATATATATTTTTTTTTTGCAGCCCGAGTTTAAAGGAGTTTGACCAGGGATATTGTAATCATGCCTTAATTACACATTTCAGGGCATTCATAATTCATAATGGTGTCTTATTTAGTCGCTCGCTTATATAATATATTTCATGATAATTTAGCATGCTCTAAAATATAATAAGCAAGCTGGAACATGTTTTTAAGTCAAAACTTAACCTATCACAAAGCCAGTAATACTGCATTTAAATTTAGTACTAAAGGACTTAATTTAAATTATTTAGCTTTTAAAATATAAATTTAAAAATTCAAGTTTACATTCCTCAAATTGAGACTTTTCATTTATAAGTTTTAACCAATTTCATTATTATATTATATGCGACTGTTAACTTATGACACAGATGTTTAGTAACGATTCAGTGTTATAATTAACTTTAAAATTTAATTTTAAAACAATAATTTTATTTTCATGTAAGTATGTAATATAACTGTTATATTTATAGGAATATAGTGATATATAAAATTATAATGAACCATTTCAAATGTATCGAAGATGCGGGCTGTCAAGTTTGATAAAACATAAAAAGATATTTTTATTGATAAATAATCGAATTTATGTCACCTTTAATACGTCCTAGTTTTTAACATATTTTATAAATTTTAATCATTCATGGGTAGTTAAAATAAATGGGTATTGGAAAATAAATATTTTAATGTTATCAATAGTGATAAAAAAAAAAAAATTTATAGAACGAATATATGGTTAAAAAAAATTATAAATGCTTGCTGATAGAAAAATATTTATATATAATTTTTCGTTTCTACTGAAATTTGAAGTCTTTCCAATATTATAATGCAATTATTTTGTACTTCTATATATTAACCTTCGTATTTACTATTTTAAAAGGTATTTTAAATAGTTATCCGTCACTATATAGCACTAAATAGCGATTTATTTAAAAATTAATCTATCTAATTTATATCTTGAAATTAATCTACTATTAATTTTTTTAATAATTAACTTTTTTACCTAATAATCATGTTTAAATTGAAACATTTTTTTTTATCTCACGACTTATCTCACAACTAATACTGGTTTGATTTGATAATTTTATTTATCAACGGTACAATATCGGTAAACTTACACACAAATTATTAATAAAATTATAATTATTTATAATAGATTTAAAAAGCCAAAGTAAAATTATAATAACATAATTCATTAATATTATAATTTTCAGAATGTTTGTGTTACACTATATATAGATGTAATATATATAATATATATAATATAGTGTAATATATATATATATATATATATATATATATATATATATATAATATAGTATATATTATTATAGATATATTATAGATGTATAGAATATTTCTCAAAGCTGAAAAGAGAATTCACACACACACATATAATTACGTTACCCGAGTTAAAATTTAAAAAATTTAATTATACATTGTAGTACGCAATTTAGCAAGTAAAAAATTTCAATAATTCAATTAATTAATTAAACCGATCATAGCCTTTTCACTTGGATTATTTAGCAATTATTATAATACAAAATATCATAATTTAAAATTTGATTCTGATGAATGATTATACATACTCATCTTTTATAACGACGTTATTAAGTAAAAATGTTATCAATCTGCAAGTGTAACTGATTGAACATATCCGTATTTTGAATGGTTTTAAATGAAAATATTTTGAAGTCTTATGAAAAACATTAATGAGTATATGCTTATCCTAACGAAAATCTTATATGTGAATGAAGGATCATGAAATTAAAAACGATTCATATGTGGTGCATGATATTACTAATTTTGTAGTAAAATAATATATAACGATGACTATTATTCCTTTATGTTTGTTTACATAATAAAATCATATCAGAAAATGACAATGTTTTACGAGCTTTATGGATATTATTTATGAGTTTTTTTTTCGGTAAATTACAACATTCGTTCAAGATTTTGTCACAATTTTTAAATAATATTGAAAAAGAAATCATTAATATTTATAAATTTTATAGCTTGTAGTCAAAACTTTTTAAAGAAATAACTTAAAATGCATGACTGTAAAGATCACAATTATAATCGGGTAATTGTGATATTACAATAATTTGAAAAGAATCTTTGCTATGGCATTTACAATTAGTATAGAAAAACTTCCATTTATTATATGCAAATTTTATATTTATCTTCAATTTGTCAATTTTCTATTAACCAAAGTATTCATAACAATAAATATTAAAAAATTTTAATAGTAATGTATATTTCGTTGAATTGAATATTACATCTCAGTTTTTTCTTCTTTTATTTTTATTTAACTATAGTAATTATGGATAATAGGACCTTAGAAATTCGAAATTTTCAATCTTTCAATTAGTTTAATCTTAGATTGGCGTTATTATGTATATTACATTTGATTTTTTTCATAAATAGTGTAAATACCGTAATATTTTTAAAAAATTTATGTTTGAAAATTAAATTTTTATGAAACGGTTTTCTAGTTAGAGTTTAGAATACAAATATTAAATTACAAATAATGGTATTTAAAAATTACTTTAATTGCTGTGAAAAATATGTTAAATTATATAAATTTTATAATAATCCAAATAATCTATTACAAAGATTATTACAAAAATATTTAATTTACTTAATTATAGCCGTAATTAAACATGCATTAAAAATCATTGCGCGAACATTGAATTAAAAATATACTCTCATATAAGAAAATTACAGTGACATCGCTAGTTTTATAGATTTCACAAATCATAATTATTAATTAATAAGATTACTTATATTTTAATTTTATTTTTATCATTACAATTTTTATTTAATGATTTTGACTTAAATATTAATAGTCATGAACGAATGTAAAGTACAATTTTTATACTTATATTATATTTATCTCAATAAATGAATTGTTTCAGTTATATACTTGCGAATTTATAAAAATATACGTTAACGTAATATTTTGTTATTTTACAAAATTCATTGAAGTGAAAAGCATTTGTTAAAAAAGTTAAAATGCAAATACACGTATGATTGTATTCTGTAGATTAATATATCATTTTCTAACATTTCATTAGCGAATATAAGGATATATAATTTTTAAAATGACAGTAATGTATTTGAACCAGTGATTATAAATAATGTTTCTAGTACAGTAAACTTAATTAATATTATTCATTTTGTGTCGTTAGTTTTGTTTTTATTAGATATAAATGATTCTATAAATATTTCAAATAAATAATGACGTATTATAAAAATTATGTCAGATTTAGTCTCTCAAATATTTATTCGCTGTCTGTAAATTGCTTTTTAAATGAATGATTAAAGAATATTAAATATATGAATATCATGAAATAATTTAATATATTAAATATTATTCATTGAAATAATTTTAAACTATTAAGAATTAAATTACCATGAAATTATAGGCTTTGGTCGATATTTAAAATTGAAAAAATTACTCCGTGATATATATATATATAGTTCATTTTATGAAACACAAAGAAATTTTGTAAATTAATTAATACATTAAATCACACAAATTCTATACATATTTATTCATTATATAATTCTTATTTGCCTGATAATTTTTATTATAAATATCCTTAATTACTATTATTAATAAAAAAACGCTTTACTGTATTCTAAAAGAATTTTCTTTGATCCATTAAGCATACCGTGCATAAAATTTAATGTATTATGTAATATTATAATTTATTTACATATTCTGTCACTTTTTCATAATATATTACTTCGATTCGATTAATAGAATGTAATTTACTAATTAGTACAAAATTATGTTTATACTCTCATATTTTCATTTTTGTTTTAAACATTCAAAACATCAAAAAAAATATTGTGTCTTTAATGGATTATCACTTAAATTACTGCAAAATTATACCGACTTACGTCGGTGTTAGAAATTTAATACCTTAAATACATGAAATTACTTTGTGATATTGAATATTGATTTTATTAAATTTTTAATGATACACAGATATTTCCGTTTTTATATTTATAAAATTTATGAGGAAACGTTTAATGTGAAAGAAAATTTTCATCTCTTTCATTTTCCTTTAGAAAATCTTATAGAGAATAATATATTCAATTTACATCAAATATATTAAAACTTCAAAATTGCCAAATTCTGTCACGTAGAAACTATTGTTATTTTCATAACAATTATACTGAAATACCTTCTATGCTAAGCACAAAAAGTATACGAAATACAAAATCGTCGAATGCTTAATTAATTCATTACAGAGTATGATTTTTAAATGACGATATATTATTATAATAATTAGTAGCGTAAATCAATTGGTGTAAACATCTCCGAAATTTCGAATAAGCGTAAGTAGTAATTGTTTCTTCATAATAGTTAACGAACTTTTTTCTAAATGTAAATGTTATGTGCAAGCTCACTTTTCCTTTTACTTACTTTTTGTTGCTTAGATATTATAAAGGAAATGCACGCTCTAAGTGAATTAAAATATTGGTTATCTTTAATAATAGAAACTAAATAATAAAGACGACCAGCTGAGTTTTTAGTACAAGATTCTGTTAAAATTGTTTAAGGTTCGTATGCTAGAACATCGTCTTTTATGATGAACTTGTATAACATCTTGCGTTAGTTAAATATTTTGTTAAAAATCGGGCAAGAAGATGAATAAAATCGCACTTGCATCCGCGTTGCAACACAATGAATTAATTACGTTATGGTGAGTTCCAAATATCTCAATGTACCTATGCAGCTAGATTATCAAAATACCTAAGAATGATAAATTTAAGGTTAGAGGAAAAATTCGAGGAATACTTGGTTTGATAACGCGTAGTTGCCTGTTTCCCAACGATCGCACCTCCCAAAGAATTATTCGTTAGCCTCAAGCACGAGCTTCGAATGATCATCGAAACCGAAAGCAGCTGAGATTTTGCACGAAATGATCGCAAATCCATATTAATTATGCGCGTAGACAATTGCAACTAGCATCGTTCGCAACTACAATTACCAAGTCGAAAGCTTAATTCCTCAAGCTGTTCTGGCTAGTGCGCTCAGTATCGGTGAAGCTTTGCGCGGGTGTGACTGGGCGCCGGGCCAATGGCGCCGACTTACTGGGGGCTCGGCCCGCCAATCGAGACGCTCGCACCGAGTCTGACGTAATCAGGTTTCCACTATAAGACGGACTTTCCCTCTCCGCGCGGCGTCAGTTGACGATTGGCGCGCATCATCTTCGTCGGTAAGCGCCAACAGGTAAAATAACCGGCGCCTCTTGGCTAAACATTGCGCACGACGGGGAGATGAACTTCACCTAGTGCACCTTACCTGCTGACCTATTTTTGGGCGTAAGTTTATTACAGTTTATCCGTAGGAGGGTATTGTTTGTTGTTCGCGTTCATGAACTGGCCGGTTATTCGCTTTCGTAATTAAGACACGTGCTTTTCGTCGAGTCTTTATGATGAATTTTCGGATGTGTCAGATTATTCATTATCCGAATGATCGCTGATATGATTAATCTTATGTAATTATTGATTTGTTAAATGTGTAACGATCTATTTACAGTGCGATTACGTTATTTTTGTCGGGACCCCCGGCGTAATCTAATATATGGAGTAAATTTTTTTAAAAATTGGACCCGCTGATTGAACAAAATAAAAATTTATCTACGATTAATTTTATTTGCGTGAATTAATAAGAAAAATATTACCCGTAAGATATTTTTAGTTTAGATCGTATGCTTTAAATGATAGTCTATTAATTTGTATATGAAGTAAATTATAAACGAACGAATAATGGAATATTATTTATATAAATTTTTAATTTATGGTCAATAATTAGGTTTAGGTTATGATAATGATTAATAATTCTATTATAATAATTTCTAAGGTATTGAAATGTTCGTGTAAAATAATTGATTTTTGTGATATCCTAAGAATGGATCTCTCTGATGTTTTAAATTCTCAAGCTGCTATTATTTGCATAATAATCATTAAAAAAAAGGTTAAAATGCATTAATTTAATATTATCTGTTATATGTGGTGATGTAGTTACGTCTGAATACAATAAGATATAAAATCTTTTGTTTAATTTTAATTTTAATTAAACTTTGCGATTTTCGACATTATTTTAATACAAAAATAAATGACATTACTTGAATAAAATTCATTTATTTAATCTAAGCGATTTGTATTTTATTATTCCCTTCATGTACAATTGTACGCAAAATAATTGAATAAAAATTTTTATTATTTTCTCTAATCGCTAAACAATGCTGATTTTAAGAAATATATTTTTATTGTATTTAAATAAAAATCTATTACAACCAGATCTTACTCATATATGGTATTCAGAATTTTAGTAATTTATTATCACAATAATTATCTCACATTTGATAAAATTATAAATCCGAACATTGAAACAATTTTCTTGAAAACTAATATGCTTCAATAACAAGTAATTATATTGAAAATATTATTCTTACATACTATTTACATTACATCACCTTCATAATGCTAACTACTAATTGCTTTAAAGATATCGGAAAACTATTTTAATTGAAAAATTTATCGGTACATCTAAATTTTTAACTTGTAGTTAATGACGTATATATAGTAATTTAAATTTAGTGATAATTCTTAAGTCAATAACTATTGTGGATTAGTAAATAATTTCATTAATGAAATGATCTTTAAATTTTTCAAAACAAATATGAACAGATTTGATTTCACTATACGATAAAATTACAGTATATTCTCTATGTATAATATAATTTTTTTTAATTATAAATGTCACATGTATAGACATTTTTATACATCACTGATTGTCTAAATATTCTAATAATAATAAGATGTATTATTGAAATCATAACTAAACATACATTTCTGATTGATACTCTTCTAAAATAATGCTAAGAAAGGGTATTTTTATTTTGCATTATTCCAAAACGAAACTTTTGATGTAGTATTAATCCATTTAATTTCTTTGAATATGAATATGGAATTTTTGACAATTTTATACTATACGAAAAAAATTAATCACAAACTTTGTAAAGAAAAAAAAATCTTTACTTAACACTTCAAAGGAAAAAATAAATAATTTGTTCCAATTTAGAAGCCACCTATAAATCTCATATACATGTATGTATATAAATTATTAATGATGGATTTAGAAACATTGTATAATGAAACGTTTATCAATGTCATTTATTTTAATTTTTTGCAATAAATTAAATCTGTGAATATGTTTAATTGTTTCACACTTTTATAACATTATAATGTTAAATAATCTTCTTCCGATGCGCTTCTAATATTGAACATAGCTTTAAAATAATTGTAATTATAAAATCTAAAATACTATTTACTAAAAAAAATTTTTTTTGTTATGTAAACGGAAAGTTTCTGTAATTATTCTAATATGTCAATATTTAGTCTTTACATTATATGATAAAACGATTAGCAATTATTTACATTAGAATTACAAATTAGATGTTATAGATGGAAAATACCTTTTTCTTAAATATTAACTAAGCAGCTATTCAACAGAAAATAACTAAATAACTCTTATATTGTAATTATAATGTCGATATATATATATATTTATGTATATTAACATCAACAAGGCGCATTCAATCATATTTTCAATTCAAATTAAGTATTCATTAATTATATATTATTGCAGGTATTTTTAATTAAAATTGACAAAGCGTTTTTTCCCATAATTCGAATAAAATAATAGAACGGCCTGTGTAGGAGGCTATAAAAAATACTTTCTGATTACACATACGTATAAAACAAACTTCTCTTCGCGAATATTAATTTTGATATTTGCCATAATTGCACGCTTAAGTATTAAATCGAAGTCACTTGCAAAAGTCTAAAAAAATTATGATTGGTTATTCAAACGATTTGCAAGTCTCGAATTCATTGAATACTCGGAGGTGAAATATTTCCAAGGCACAATAGTGCCTGATAGAAATCAGTACAATTATGAAATAATTTATACAATAGAAACTAGCCACATTTGTGAAAATAGCTGAAAAAAAACGTGCAATAACTAACTAGACTGCCAAGTATTTTATACATGGTAAATTTTAGTTTTCAGTATTTGTAAACACAGAGAAACTCTGAGTGTTTTTGAAAAGAGCGGGAGATTGGCCTAAAGCGCAATAGATTTTACAACGAGGCTGAGACTTGCCGAGGCCGAGAGTGTATGCGCGAAATTTTAAATCAAAGTCCGATGGTAAGAAGAGGCAAGCAGCGCTAGCGAATGTATCATACTCAGCTGCTAGGCAAGCGTCACGCCTAAGTAGGTGACACGTCGAGGGTGCAATAAAAAGTCGAAGGACCCAATCCAGATCCTCGTCACGTAGCAGCTAGCCGGAGCGTTGGGAAGGAAGGAAGGAAGGAAAGAAGGAAGGTAGTAAGGCAGGGAGACAGACAGACAGGCAGACGAGACGACGACGACGTCGACGACGAAAGACCAAGGCACCGAGCAGGGAGGGCGTGCGATCAAGTCCTTGGGGCTAGAATAGCACAAATGGCGACGAGGAGAGTCCTTTCTTCCGGATGACGCGAGTCTCCCTGCAGGGTCGGGCACTCGGCAGCCTCCCCGGCCCCGGCGTGCCTCCCACCTCCCCCACGACGGCCCCCACCCGGCAGCCAAGCACCGCCGAGGTAGAGGCTCGCGCTGCCCCCGACAGTCAGTCCGGTCGTGGGAGCCTCCCAGGTAGGCTTGGCAGTCAGGAGAGCCAAGTAAGCTCGTTGGGCCCCTACCAGGCGGCCGGAAGTGTGCGCGCGAGGTCCACCTGTCGACCGGATTTTTGGCGGTTCCCGGAGCGTCGCCAGGGCCTGTCGTCGCTCGTCGGCATCTATCTCTACTACCCGATAAGCTTACACATGGATAACGACGACTCCTGCCCCGCTTGCCTTAAACGTCTAAGTATTGGTACACCGATTCACTCGTCGGAGCTCCTCCTCTGCCTAGTCGCGGCCCTTCACGTTTACGCCCGTCGTGGCACCGATCGACTCGACGTTAAAGCCTCTCATCGCCACGGGCAATAGTATGGCAACGATTTATCACGAGCTGTCGAGTGCAGCACCACTCGAGAATGCCGATTTTCGAGCGGAATGATTGTCTGTTGCGCGCTCGGTTCTTTCGTCTCACTCGAAATGCGCTTGTGTCACTCGACCTATAGCAACTGTTTACACGAACGGAAAATGTAACGAGCAATTAACTTTTTTCCTCTTATTCTTCACTATGTGCTTTCAGCGTCTCTCTGATAGTCTGTGAATAGTCTTTTTAAAGAAGATTGCAAATCTTTCACGCTGCTGATGACACGGTAAAAAGATACTTGTAACTTTAAAGGCGAGCCTTCAACCTCGCCTATTTATCGCTCTTACTTATGTTTATATAATGCCAAATGCATTGGTCGGTTAGTATAGAATTGTTCTCGTTTTAACAAGAGAGATTCGATGTCTGTAGAAATTGCAGTTTTATCGTTATAACCGCTATGCGGTATTAAGTAACATTTATCGTTCGTACAACATTTCGGATCATTTTAATACCTTGCTACATTTATCCTAATTCATTTCCGTACTTAAGTGCTGAAAAAGTGTCGAACTATTATTAATTATGATAATTAATTATGTCCTAAAGCTCCTTGAGAATATCTAATATATAAATGTAACGTTTGCTGGAAAATATGTGCACCACAGGTATAAAAATTTTGTAGTGTAATGATAATGTAGTTCGATCGATTTTGTGGGATAAATGCAAAACTGTAAGTAAACGTGTATTTTTATAATGCATATTTTATATTAAATTAAATATTTCATGATAATTTTAAAGTAATATTAAAAATCTAAGACGAATCCATTCATTCACTTTATTTTAACGGTACGTGAAAACAATTAGAAAAGTCAAAGAGCTACAGTAAAATTAACATTTGAGTGATCAAAGATCCTTTAGGACTTGATCCTTGATAAACTAATACGACGTCTCATGCTCGTAAAATCATTTAAAAGGAATTAAGAAATGCGAACAGTAATTCAAAATAAAAAAAGTAATTGCCGTAGAAGGAAATGTCGCACCTCGGAGTGAGAGATTTTGATAAGACTTGAAGCAGATTTTATAATACGAAATGATGCAATAAAGTACCCGTATATCATACTTTATTCTAATAGTTTTCCTTTTCAAAGATAGGAGCTACTTCAGCAATTTTTATCATATTTAACAACTTGTCGTAAGGTGAAAATTTTAATTTTTTGAGAAAAAAAGTTTGTTTAAAATTGGTATATAATATATTGCTAATGTACAAGTAACTTTAAATTATACATTTCAATTCTCATTAAGATTATTGCTCAATTTTTCTTTTACTTACTTCATTAAACATTTATACAATATCGGGTTGGCACATTATCTACATTAAAATTTGATTATTCTTAAAATAAATATTATTTAATCACTAAAAAATCTATTGCAATTATAACGAATTAGATATGAGTTATAAAAAATTGTATGACAATGATCAATTTTTCATTCGTTACATTATTTAAATTTCATTAAATTTTTATAAATACTTTATGTTTGTAAATTGTAAATTGTACTGAATAAATTGTACTGTAAATCTATTTAGAATAATTATCTAACAGTTATTACTTATATAGAAGATTTTAAGGTATTTTATACAAGGTGAAATGATTGGAACAATCATTTAGTTTTCATACACATTTATAACATATACATTTTTTAATGCAAAGTATAATAAAAGAATTTATAGTTAAAGTGTAAAAATTTTTGTAGTAAAAAATAATGTAGCCCATATTTTTTTATGAAGGACTATTAAGTTTTAAAAAAGGATAATGTAAGAAGATAAATGGAATAAGATAAATAAGATAAATGGAAAGAAAAACGATCTATCCGATCATTTCATTTTTTTCAAATACTATTATCAATTTTTACCGCTTAATCATTTATGCAATTGACATTAATTTATTTATACGTTCAAATGTAATTAACTTTCAGGGAATAGATAAAATTTTAAATTAAAACTTTTGTATGATATTATATTTTCTAGAAAATTTTGAAATATAAAATTAAATTACAAATTTCAAATTCAGTATAAAATAACCAAAAGTATAAATGAATATTTCTACTATTATAATTATTTTTATTGCAACGACGAATTAAAAGTACGTGAAAATATTCATTATGTAAAATATTTAACTATCGAATGATAATCAAAATCACGGATGTTTCTTTCGTAACTAACCGAAACGATGTATTAATCTTTTATATACATTTTTGATAATCTACTTTATTGATTTCAATTAAATTAGTTTATAAAATTTAAATTTCGTACAAGTTTAATTAATAATTTCTTTTATACGCTTTATAAAACAGTATGTACAAAATAAAATTTAAAGTTTAAATAAAATTAAATTCTTAATATGGCTTAATATACAACTTTGAATTTAAATAATATTAAAATTGTACAATTAATATTTATAAATATAGGTATTACTTACAAGGTTTCATATAATCTAATCACAACCTGAATCTTAGGTACTACGTAATTAATATCCGCTTACAAACAATTGAAATTTATAAACCTTATTAAAAACATAATTACAGTATCAGATCATTTCTCATAATTTTGGGTAATTGCTGAATCACATAGACATTAAATATAATATTTCTTTATCACAAATTTTCTTATATATATATATATATATATATATATATAGCACAAAATTTTTAATTAATTACGTAACTATTTTAATTTTTTAATTTAATTTTAACACAAATAATTACGTAACTATTTTAATTTAATCGAAACTTAGCTTTTAAAAACATTTATTGAAGACAATTAATCTTGAATTGATATAAACTAAGTTTTATCGACATAATTTACAACTTTTTGTGACTCAGCTTATTAAAGTTTCTTTTTAAAAATAAGATTAATTTGCAATATTTTTAATTATCTTTTCATAGAAGTCACAATTTTCAATAACGAATTATCAATATTCTACAATATAATGAAAGTTGTACTAAACATAATTATATTAGAAGTCTTTGGATTTTCCAAACATTGACAATTTTAACGTTTATAAAAATAAATAAGAATTAAAGAATTATATACAAATACTAATTTAAAATAAAATAATACTTTTATCAGTAATTTTTAAAAGGTTATATTAATAAAAATTCTCTCTTATTCACATTGTAAATATTCTCTAAGTATTCAGCAATAGATTAGAAAAGTAAGAATTCCCATCCACATCAGTAATATCTTTGTAATCTCATTACAAAGTATTCTAACGTATCGTAATAAGTTTTTAAGTAGTCTGTATCACCTGATATGTGTATTCTTAACATAACGCAATTCATTTTGTTTACACTGCACTCAGTAAATTCTTACATTTTCGTTGCTTTGTATTCTAACCAATTCCAATGTTAAATGATTCAATTATTTTTATCCTATTTGCAATAATAAATCAAAATTACGAAATTTTGTGAACGACTCGAACTTCTTTATTATAAAATACTTAATTTTATTCCACCTTATACCATTATTAATTTAATAATTAATTGATTATGTATTTAATAAGTCATTAATGGTAAGCTTAAAGCAAAATGTTCAAAATAATTGAAAACAAGGATAAGTAGAAAAATTATACATATGAATAATAATAACAAAATTATGTCTACACGAGTTATTCAAATTATTTTATAATACATATAATATTTTATAATACTGTGTAAAATTGATTGGCATAATTCTTTCTAAAATGTTTACTTTATTCGAGTTTTTTTTATGTTATTACAAATGTATATATTCAAAATAAAAAAAGTATCTGAATAAAGCATCGATTTAACTGTTATGACAATTGATAAGTATTTTTATCGGTTAACATATTTTATATGTAGCGAAGAAAAAGGCGAACACTCGTATCGAATAAGTGATTTAATTGATTGGATCTAAACGTCAGTGGACGCTCCTTTTCCGGTTCAACATAAGAGATGACGGTGATGACGTTTCGCAAATTTTTAATGTTGAAACGCTAAAATCATCTTCCATTCTAAATGAAAAATTTTAATTTTCACATTTGAAGATGTCAAATCCGCAACTTAAACTTTGAACGTAAATAATTACGCATGTAATGTTATCCTATATTTAACCAAATGAGCAAGTATAAAGTTATGAAAAGTACATTTTATTGAGTAACGGAATTTTTATTTTTATTTATTAATTATTCAAGAATTGTGCAAAAACTCATTATTAATACAACTATCGTTGTTGTTGTGTTGATGTTGTTGTTTATATTATATTATTAAATGTTATATTAATGTTATATTATTAAATTTATATCTTTTAGTTATATGGACAAAAATTAATTTCTTATTTCTTTATATATAAAGAATAATCATACTTTATCTGAACGTGAGAATAAATTGTTTGATCCTATAAGGTAAAACATAATAATAATAAAGAAAATTCTATTCATATTTAAAAATATAATATATAATATAATTTAAAAATAGATCTTAAAAATTCGTAATCCATTTTAAATTTCGTTTTGAACCCCATAGAAAACAACCATATTAAAATAAAATATATATAGAATATTATTAATATCAATTTAGACTAAAAGTCTATCTCTTAGATGATCATTTAAAGATTATTTTAAATTTCAA
>JAPYYT010004499.1:0-21020 GCA_030522565.1 Ceratosolen corneri | reverse complement strand
CGTTGAATACAGTCAAATATTTACAGTCAGATAAAACTTTCATAACTGTTTGAGAACAGTTATGCTCATAATTTATTGTTAAAATTCTGTCTATTACATCGTATATTGAAGAAAGAACAACAAGATGTTTATTACTTACGAAGAAGAAAATTCTCTCTCTCTCTCTCTCTCTCTCTATATATATATATATATATGAAATTTGATAATATCCAGTTACAAATTTCTCTATCTTCAGAGTTGTTTTATAGTTTATTTACATAGAATTTATAGTTAAAAATAAAAAATATTCCTATAATCTTAAGATTTTAATTGGATTTCAAATAAAAACGATTTTAGGATAAAATACCTAGTAAGCAAATATATGTATACAATGAGTGTCAAAGAATTACATAAAGAATTGATGGAAATATAATCTTAAAATTATGTTAAATTAACTTATTAAGCAGTAATTTCGAAATTAATATTTACGATAAACCAAAAATACATTATGGAATACACATAATAAACTTTTGAAAGTATGTAATTGGTAAAGTTACTATTTTAAAGCATACTATTATTCCATAATTTAAGTGAATAATGAATTTGGCAGTAAATTTTTGTACTGATAAATTTTATACGAGAACTTATAGTATAATATTAAGTATAAAGTAAGGTAAAAGTTTTCATTAAAATAATATAACAAACAGAGTGAAACTATCTGATAAAATAGAAAATTTTAATAATCTTACCTTAAATTTTGCTTGCATTAAACGCGTGCTAAAGCTATTTAAAATTATTTTAAATAATTAACAAATACCCAAATAAAATTAAGATCAAATGGTTATTAATATTCTAAATTGAACTACTTTAAACGATACTTCAATATAAACTAAAATGAATGAATGTGGTTAATAATGTGAAAACATGGGGAGTGATCGCATTAAATATTTTTTGTGTAGTTATCTCAATAAAGTCTCCTCACTTACCGTATCAAACTTGAGTTCCTTTGCTGCGGGTATTCATTCCGGGCTACGACGCGATAATTCATTCGCTTGTTATTATTTATCTCGAGTAACTCCGCACGCAGAGTTTTAGTTTCAACCAAAGAAAATAAAGGAGAAGAATTTTTTGCACCCTCGAATAGCAAAATACCCCATATCTAGAAAATCAAGGAAACGAGTTGGAGCAATAGAGAGAGAGGGAGAGAGAGAGGGAGAGAGAGAGAGAGAGAGTAAGAAAAAAGGAAAAATTCAAGAATCAGATGGAAAAGAAGAAACGATAATGACATAGGAAAATTCACGTGCACTTGATTATTATGATTGTTCCTGACTCTTTCGACTGCGCAACCCTCAAATAACTTCGTTTCTCGTTAGTAATGTCCCCTTGCACAAGATACCCCGATATATATTTAGAAGGAGAGAGAAAGAGAAGAGAGGGAGTGAGGGGGAGAGAGGGGGGAGAGAGAGAGAGAGAGAGAGAGATACCGATGGAATAACAAGGTATAAGAAGAAAAAGGAATTGAAAAGAAAACAATTCAAAGAAAAAAAGAAAAAAAAGTTAAATTGATAAAAGAAATTTTGAAAGAAACAAGAAAAAAATTTTACATTCATTTTATGTAAATTCGGGGCTATAGTTTGAAAAAAGTGTATTTGAAGTAATCTTTTAAAATTGAAAATTTTACTGACGCATTGAACAATCATAATGGCTTTTATGAATCAGTGAGTTGAATAAATACTTGTTCCATTGAATCACGCTTAGATTTTTAAAAAGCTGTAGCATCGAGCCCAACTTAATTACCTCTAATGAATATATCAAGAAGAGTTCCTACTTCCTCTCACTCAACGGATTTTCAAATTTAAAATGTCCCCGAGAACACAATTATCCACTGCGCCACAAACAATAATTTTACAACACACTTGCTGTCTCAATTTGACCAGCCCCGCCGTTCCCTCATGCGCAATCGCTCGATTTGCCAAGACCGAATCCCGATAAAACAAACAAAACACCCAGAATAAAACTAAATGAAACCAATGCCCGGCAGTTCCGTTAGCGCGCGTCAAGGTGAACGACTGAGATGCAATTTGATAAATTACACGAGTCCCGGCTCGCATTCCACGCCCAGGCACATCTATGACGTGCATAGAGCTCCGGCATTCCCATCCAGCCGTGGCTATAACCGGAAGAAGAGCTCGCCTGACAAAGATGACGATAAACGACGAGATGGATTACAGAACGCCACGAGTGTCGGGACGTGTGCGCTCGCTGCCGCTTTTACTCTCACTCAAACAGAATACCCTGTATATTACGTATTTAATTAATACGGGAGGGGTGCGTAGTGAAGGGGGGGCGGTGTCCGGCCATTCATCGGGCTTCATCGATCCACTTCTCGGGCCAAGAGGCGACGCGCTCGTGCGAGTTTGAGAGCTGAGGCGCCTCGCACCTCAATCTCAGGGCGCAACATCGTGAATCTTGTCGTGCCAAAGCACAAGTGCTCGCGCCTAACGAGAACAAGCAGCCCTGGAGTGCCCCACCTATGGAGGCGAGTACACTGACCGATGCAATACGCTCGGCAGCCGAGCTCCAACTATCTCCCCATCTCCCTCGTAGGCTCTTTCCCTCCATCCGGCCAGCAGCCAAGATGCGGATCTAACCCCTTTTCGTCGGGCCCCCCGTATACCCATAGAGACGCGAAAGAAGGGCTCGTAAAATCTGCCCCCGCGAACGCGATAAGACCTATCTAGTCGCTCTAATTGAAAGTTAATTGGCCCGGTAGTTAGGCGCGCGACAGCGCCCACCTCAACTCCTAACGCGTCTTTCTCTTTGCCCGAGGCCGGAAGACTCCCTGCTGCGGCGTTATAACGGCGCCTTAATAAGCCGCCCTATCTAATAGCCAAGGGCTGGCCAACTAGCCCTGAATTATTCCAATCTATATACACTGAATTAGCATCCGCCGCGTTTTAGAGTAGAGAAGGTTACTCGCGTGGGCCTTCTACTTTCGACCTCTTTCCCTTTCCCAATCCAAAGAAATTAATTCTTTGGATAATTCTTTAGCAGGGTTTGTATGTGCCCGCGCGCACATATTGAGCATGGAGCAAACGTTGTTTACAAATTGCTACTGAAATTCAGTAAGGCCAAGATATAATAAGGAAAGCGCGGAATAGTCAACGTTACTATACAGATACGTAGGTGGATTGCCCGTTGGGGCGGTTTATGTGTACCTATTCTCTCTTACTCTCTTTGTCTCTCTCATTCGCCTAGCGTAACTGCAGCACAACCCCACGTGCCGGTAATAAACTGGTTCTTTTAGCCCGCTTAATTCCGAGGTCCCACTGGGATAGAGAGCCGCACCACCGCCGTTTAACTAACTCTCTCTCTCTCTCTCTCTCTCTCTCTCACTCTCTCTCATCTCACTCTCTCTCTCTCTCTCTCTCTCATCTCACTCACTCTCACTCTCTCTCTCTCACTCTCGATCTGTACCACATTCAACGATTGAGCTAGTATTATATCCAAGAAAACCAATGTCTCTTAACGGCATTTTCTGATTCGTTGTGGCGATTGCCATTCGAACTTTTGAAAATAAGTGCGGCTATTCGAATTCGTTTTCGTTGCATATAATGAACCGAATTCACGACAATTAAGGGGATTCATTTAGATTTTACAAAAGATATGAATCAGAAGGGATCCTATATCTTCTTGCACTAATAAATCTGACATTTAATATTACTCTGATAGTATGATTATTTCAAGAACAAAACGATTATTACGATCGAATGAAAATTTTACATAACTACAATATCATAAAGAATAATCGCCTTTTTTTCTTGTATCAATTATATAATTATCAATTTAATTTCAACATTATTTTCTAAGCTCTTTCTCATCGCCTTATTTTCCAGTATAATGGAACGATACATTTAATATTTCCGAAAATAATTTTGATTTTTCATTACTTAAATTATTCGTCAATAATATGATAACGTAACTGCCATTACCTTCAGAATATTAATATAATTAGAATCGTAATATCATTTACAATTATATCTCATCTTATAATGTGTGGAGGTTTATCCTGAATATTAAAAAGTGCTTTGTAATTTGCACAATAAATAAATAACTGTTGAATTCTGACTTCGTATAAATTATTAATTAATATACATGGCATATTCATTGTAACGAAAGCTTTAACTCGTTTCAATCAATTTATTCCGTTACAGTATATGCATATACGTAAATACATATTTATTTAATTTTTTCATTATTTATTTAATTACTTGGTGATCTATTTGTTTAATTGTTTAATTATGTTTACTTATTAAATTATTTTATAAATAGTATCTGCAATCAATAGACTGTAATAGTCTGTATCTGTAAAATACATGCATTTAATAGTATTTAATAGTATTTAATGCATTGAATAGTAATTTAATAATTTAAAATAATTTGTTTAATACAATAATAAATTTATATCTTCTATATCTACCACAATTGTAATCATCTGCGTAGTGATTTTTTCGGTATATTAGTACATAATAAATCGGTCGATGAAAATTTACAATGTGATTGTAATTTGATAATTTTCATATTTTCCTTATAATACGGCAATGTAAGCACTTTTCAAATATAAAGTATAATAATGATTTAATATCTTATTACTTATGATTAATGTATGTATGTGCGTGGGTTAGAGCGAGTTTGAACGTATGTGTACAAATAATGCTTTAAATATTCATTTTTATAAAGAAATTTAGAAGAAATTTTACCAATTATTGCAAAATTCATGACCATTCGTGAATCTTGAAAATCATTTTAACATTATCAGATATAACGCTAAAAATTATGGTGATTCTCCTGGACCTTTCTTATGAGATGGATAAATTTTAACCTACCTGTCGGTATAATAGCAGACACACATCCCAAGGATATCCTAATTTTGCGTGACTTCATCGTAATTTTAAAAGATATACACTTTATGCGAAGAGTTATATCGTTATCACTTGGCTTTTATATACACAGAGAGAATTCGCTGTAAACTTTGGTAGAGTGCGATTTGATAAAGTACGATTGTCTATCTTCCATAAATAATAGTCTATATGTTTAGATGGAAACGATGATATAATCCTCGTCCTTTTCAAATGCCTTTAAGTATCAAGATGTTCGTTGCAACGAAGAAACTGAGAAAAGCGGCGATCGCACATACAAATTCGGGATGTCAAGCCGGTGCTACGTAATATTCAGCAACGATGGGCCAAAATTGCGCCTCGGACAAACGAGTACAGAAAAGGAAAAGAAGAGCGTCGACAAAACGAAATGAAGCCGAATGTAAAGGGATACGAGAACCTAACGTTTACGGGAATGTGCACATACACATAAGCTGTCGCGGGCGCGACCCGTCCATATGTATGAGTACGATTATGAAGATGGAGTTATCAGCGGGTGCAGCCAAGGGCGACGAGGCGGAGTGAGATCCACGGGAATAAAAGTGAGGAGGACGATGCGTGCGAGGTGGGAGTGCAAAAGGGGAAAGGCGTCATAGCGCGCCGGGACCAGAGGAAGACGGAGCAGCGGGACCGCGAGGGGATATCGGGAGAGGAAAAGCGGGCCCCGCAATCGGGCGAGTTCACATTTGTGCATTACGCTCACGTGCAACGATACAATAAGGATTCCTACGTATCAGGGGATGCATGTTAAGTATCGCGCAGAAGATCCTCGAGCCCGGTGTCGTTGCGCTGCAAGCGTCGGTGTTCAAACGGCCGCCGATGCCGTAAACTCAACCGTGATAACACGTGTGACCACTCGAGCCCTGGGACTTTAGTAACGGGAGCAGTGTCTGTCGGCCCTAGGCTTGCACGCAAGGTCGAAAATTTTTCACCTCCCAAGGAATGAGTCGGCCAAGAGTCGGCATATAATTTCCCTCCTGTCGGACTCCCAGTGCCATGATAATGATGTACGTTAAGTCGATGGCTACATTCGTCGAGATTTCTTCATTTCTATCATCCTTATGTTCTTCCATATATATAATGGAATATTGCTGTGGTTATTTCACTGCAATACATATGAGTTATTATTGGCAAAATATCGAATATCAACACATACATAACATTACCAGTCATTTCTTACGCGTAATGTTTTCCTTCCTTCCCCTATGATAATTTAACACACACTTTATCTGACCATCAAAACATTCGCACTCTCTCTCCTCTCTCTCTCTCTCTCTCTCTCTCTCCCTCTCTTACACACACACACACACACACAGTATTAATTTTTAAATAAATCAACCGTTAAAATGAATAATTTGTAATTAAAACTAACAATACGTCACAAACAATGCTCATCATTTTATATATAAGAACTTGTACCGTTTAATTATATATCTAATTTAATTACCTATTAAGTTTAGTTTTATTAAGACTTGAATAATTTTTATTGTTTTCAAATTTCAAATTAATAAATAAAATGGAAAGTACAAGAAAACGATTAAACATTTTTTTCAGAGATAAACTTAATTAAAAAATTTTAATTACTCGAGTTTTCTTATATTTGTAAATAAAAATACATACAACAACATGGAATTCTACGCACTCGGTAGCATAAGTAAATGAATAATTAATTTAATAAAAAAATTAAACATGAAATTCTTCCTCGCTTTATCTCGAACAATACATTAGATGAAAAGACAAATTAAAAGTGCTTACATGGAGAGATACACATATAACGACGCCGAGCTCCGGCATAATTTGTAGACGACGCGGATAACTTTTGCGAGGCAGTCCGACCGATCTGCGTTAAGATAGGTCTTTGCTAGAATAGCGTCTCTCTCTCTCTCTCTCTCTCTCTCTCTCTCTCTCTCTCTCTCTCTCTCTCTCTCTCTCTCTCTTGGCCTTTGCTCTGTCATTCCCGGATTCATAGCAGTTATTGCATTTTAGCTGCAAAGTCAGGCCTTTATTTGTTAAGCTTCCAACTGCCACTATTCAGACTCTTAACATATATTTTGCAGTTTTTATTCATAAATTGAGTGTATAATTAGCATGAGGCAGACGATAGGTAAACGGATAAGTATTTGTTAAGACGAAGAAACAAAAAAAATTTCATACCTGTTGATTGCGTTTACTCGGCTACAACGAAGTTACTGGGCGTTCACAAATAAAACTGGACATTTTGCCAAAAATATGCTCTTCGTACTTACATCCTACCTACTTGGAGGTCACATTATGATTAAAATATTGCCTTTTATAAAAAGAAAGAATTAAATGAATTCGCAAATAATTTCAATTGAAACTCAGTTTCAAGAGATTTTATAAAACTAAATCGCATAATATTTCATTCCTTAAATTTATATAATTAATATAATTATATAATAATAGATAATAAATATAATTAAACAGATATATTGCTAATGATTTATCTAAATATAATATTCATTTACGTTGAAATAAAAATCGTGGTTGTACGCGATGGAATTTTCATTTACGTCGAGTTAAAACTGCTTTTATATAAACATAATATTGAATTTACTTATTCCCAGTATTAAATGATACAAAATGATTGGTTATTTTTTTACAACTAATAAAATTCGATAATTTAATTAATCGTATAATTAATTGTAAAGAATTTATGATCACTTTGCTCTCATAAAGGAACCTAATTTTATTTAAACATTCTTCCTACGATCGATCATCGTTGAAAACAAATGCCGGAGTAATTTTAAAAATCTCGAAATAACACTATCCAATATAAAATAAAAATTAAATTACATAAAATATTGTTGGATATTTCTAAAGTACTTGAATCATCCATAAATAAGACGTAAATTAAGAAGATGCAAATAATGTACGAGCTTATTTCGTTGATACGAGGAAATGATACGGAAGTAAAATGACCTTGCATATGTATATATTAAAAGTTAATACAGTCTTTATGATATTCAATAATTTTATTATAAATTAACCACATATTAGCTTATGTCCCATCTTTTCATTTCAAACAGGTTTTACGCGTTATTATACAATAAAAATACAATATTATTTATTTACTTAGTTTAGCAGAAAATGAATATTTTACAGAAATAATAAATTGAGAAATTTATAATTAATAAAATTTTACATTTTCACAATATTCTAAATTATATATATCTAATAATTCCTTAGTGGTAATAAATATTCAATAATAATGAACAAACATTATATTAAATTCAACTTCACAAGAAAATTCAGTCTTATGCAATTATATTTTTAATTTTAAATATTATAATTAAGAATCTCACGAAAATAATAAAAAGTACGTAATATTCTTAACCAATTATTTTACATATATATATATATATATAATTGCAATTTAAATGAAATAAAAGAAATAATAAAATAATAACCTAATGTAATTATTATAATAATAATAATAATAATAATAATAATAATAATAATAATAATAATAATAATAATAATAGTAATAATCATGCAAAAATAATATGTAAATATCGTTTTAATTGTCTTAAATGAAGTCATTTCTTATCTTCAAAATTCATAGTTACCTTAAATCGTATACAATTCGTTTCGAATTTTGATTATAAATGTGTAAATAAATGTTATTTAAGAAATATGAAACTTTTGACAATGAACTATGAATATATGCAGTGCAATATTTTTGCAATATACAATAAATTAATGAAAAAATATTTATAAAGCATAGAGCAAATATACGCGTAGGTCATAAAATCAATTGCGAATTGACGTAATTATTGATACTACCAGTACGCACAATGTTATTATATAATCACGAATCAAGTGATGCATCGTAAGAAGCTTTCATTACTGGTATTTCATTAAAAATACACAGCACAAATTTTATGAAAACAAATGTGTACAAAATTTACTCAATCCTCAAGATAACCAAATATGAGGATAATTTTTTTATTGTTTTCCTTATTTGCCTACCATAGCGTGTACTGTGTGTATATCTTAACGTAACCATCCACTTCCTTATTATTTCAAAAAATGTATATGCCGTTAAGAAGCAACTTTATTAAGATTGGATAAGAATTTAACATTTTTTATGCTATCTTAACTTATGCTGAAACTATCTTTAGTAGTTTTGTTGTTAAGTAGTTCAGTAATTTTTGTATTTCTATATGTCAACGTATATTAAATATAATTTGTAAATGTAGATCAAGTATGTATATTGAGTGATAAAATATTTATTAGTTAAATTTCAATATTTTCATATCATTTTTGTTGCTTCGTTGTATATACAAACACTTTATTAAATTTAATTATTAATATTAAATTTATTAGTATTAATAATAAATTAAATTAATTAAAATAATTAATATTAATTTAATATTAATATTAAATTAATATTAAATTTACGGATAAATTACAAATTGACTATAATTCCAGTTTCTTAGATTTATAAATCTTCTTTTGAATAATGTACAAAGAATGTGTTTCCAAGTAATGTCTCATAGAAATTAACCAGCTTTTATAGAAGATAAAAATTAAGTTATTTACTATAGAAAAAAATATTTTATTTACAAATTCGTGGTATATTTTCCAAAGTAATAGCATATGAATATTTTAATTTGAATCTCATGCAAACGTGCAGTCTAGAATTCATTCAAAAGTAAATATAATAAGCATAAAATCTATAAAATTCTTATTGGAGTAAAGTGCGTTGGAAAAAAGGAAATTAAGAAATATAAATACAGATATAAACTTATCATTCACAATAATCTAAATAAAACATGAATAATACTCGCCAATGCAATTAAAGAAAGAAGCTTGTAGACAAATAATAATAATAAAAAATAATAAAATTAAGAAACTATGTGCCTGTGTGCGTTTCTTCCATATATATATATATGTGTGTGTGTGTGTGTGTGTGTGTGTGTGTGTGTGTGTGTGTGTGTGTGTGTGTGTGTGTGTGTGTGTGTGTGTGTGTGTGTGTGTGTGTGTGAGAGAGAGAGAGAGAGAGAGAGAGAGAGAGAGAGAGAGAGAGAGAGAGAGAGGGACGTAAGTATCTACAGCTTGGTGACTTCGAATGTAATCTTTCCAGGGCTCGGCGTGACTCCAAGAAACTTTCGAATCTCGGTGATTTCGAAATGCACACGTCGAAAACGGTAGCCAGTAACTTCACGCGTCTCATAACAAAATAGCCACCACAACAATAACCACTGCCTCTTCCAATTCTTCTTTATATTTATTCACATCTTTTTGCCTCGCCGTTCATTACTTTGTCATTTTTTCCCTTTGGTCCGTCTTTCATTCGATCGCTGTTTTCGATTGTTCCCGCACTCCCTATCTTTTAAGCATTAATTATTTTCTACATTTGTATTCTTCTGCTTTTTACATGGAGCATTTTTGTATTCTTTATCATTACCCGTATCGTTTGTCCTTTACGGTAAAATAACTTTATGTCTCTCATGCGGATGTCATATTATAATATTGAATTGATCGAATTTCGTTCAGCTTAAAAATTGCTCGTAATCGAACAATCCAAAAGGGCCGATTTGGAAAATACAGTCGAATAACAAATTGAGATAGTGCATCGAGGAAATATGAGTTCTCTCAATGAGCAAAGTAATGAGATCAAATTCTCATGAATGAATGCCAAATGAGCTTTAGAATATTTAAACGTATCTGATGACTAACAAAGTATTAATTCTGTTTTCGTAACTCGTTTAGTACTTCATATTCGTATAAATTTAAACTTACACGATTTATTGGGATTTTTAATTTAACTTTTACCGCCTTTTCATCGATTACAACTACTCTTCGTGTCAATAAAGCATTGCATTTAAATTAAATTTCCGCCGATATTTAAATTTGCATGAATAATTTCATTTTAATATCAACGAAACATATTAAAATATGCCGAGTAAATAAAATTAGGAAGGTTTCATTGGAAAAAGTTAATGCGGCTCCTGAGCTAGCACATGCGCTTTATGAATATCTCTCAGGCCATTGAACCTACGAGCATCCCGTATCCTTAATACGAGCCATCGGTCCAACAATTTTCTAAATGCCTCTCGCAAAATGGTGAGATGTACTCCGAACCGGGATAAGGAGCCGCAATCGAGTACTAAAGCTCATTAGCCGTGACACTGGCCAGGAATAGACTCCGCGAACGAGCACCTCGTCGCGTCCGACGTCCCCGAAGTTCCGTGGCATCGGACTTGAACCGCGTCCACCGCATGACCGAGGCCACCGTCACCCTCCCTACGCCCCGTCGCCGCCCGACGTCGTCTACCACCACGATCCCGCACTTCTCCGGCCGTGACGCGCGCACGTGGCGCATCGAGCCCGCGGAGCCGCGTAGGCGTATTGGAAAGCGTGTTTACAATCAGGCTAACGACGCAGCGCCCCTCTGACCCGTGGGCGGAGCCTCCCCGCGTCATCGCGTTCTGTCTCGCTCTACCCTACCCGGGGCGTCGGCCCAGCGCGCCTATGGCCGCTCCCGGGGCGTCACGTGACGGGCGCCCCGGCGGCCCTCCATTGGCGGGGCGCGGCCTTGGACCGCCCGCGGGCGCCGTCGCGCGCGACTCCCCCGGGTGGGAGAGGCGGCCGCCGGCCCGGGTACAGTCCCGTCCAGTCTAGTCCCGCACGAGGCCGAGGCAAGAGGCGCGCGCGCGTCTATCCTCTCAGCCCAACGAGCAAAGTCGCGAGCCTCGGAGCGCGTCCGGGATGGCCCTGCCCTAGGCGGCCGCGACCGCCCGCGCGTTCATCGAGGCCCCGCTGGAGTCCCCGTGCCTCGACGACATGTTGCCCTACCAAATGGCCATGGACTACGGGGGATTTCAACGGCAGAGCCCCGTGGGTGTAGGGGTCGGCGGCCCCCATCACCAGGGGCCCGCTGGGACGCTCAACATCAATCCCGCGTTCACGCACTCCTGGTTCGTACCGGCAGACCTCTGTGTCCCGTACAAACAGAGTCAGGGTCCTCTCCTCGAGCCAGGGCATGTTGTGTTTATATCTTTTATATTTCTTATTTTTCATGCATTTAATTGCCGTAAGGAGCGCCGTGCGTGAGTTGTGGGCCCCGGGCGCAGCGACACTTGTCACCTCCGGTCATTATTTATTAATAATAGCCGTACACTAGCACCCTCATGATCTAGCCGCTATTAACCGAGACTTCGGCACTTTTCGCACACGCCACTCCTCCAAATTTTCGGCCATGCAAATTGATCGGAGACCACTCCAGTGCCCCGCTGTGGATTAAGCGTACTTGTTGTTATAAATTATCGACGTGTCACTAGACAATTTTCGCTCTCTTCAAGGACGTACAAAGCCATTGATAATACAGTCCGTTATCAATTTGCAAACCGACAAACGCTTATAATTTTTTAAATAGGTTTACCAATCCTGCAATTTACCCGTGTCTCTATCGAAATTCAATATTAGACTTGTCAATACGCAAATGCTGTCGTTCTTATCTTGACACGTATATTGACATCGGCTAGCCAATATTGGTGCAAGTGCTGTTCAACTTTAGAATTTGTGCCATCGATCAAATCAAATTCGCGTATGAGATATGACATTGCACGTACTTATAGTTATACGTTAATTTGATTTAATGCGCAGACATCGAGCTTAAATACGTATCATCTCATACATACGCTTAATAACTCGTGCTTTCGCTCATTTAAACAGGAATGCAATATGCCAAATATTTTACCTAAACAATTTAATCATCATCAATCTACAAACCATCGTGTACGTAAACTAGTGTGTGTGTGTGTGTGTGTGTGTGCGCGGATGCCTGTAAATAAATGCGTGCATGCATAAATATACGCATTCGCATACACGCATGCATATACACACGCGCGCACATGCGTATACACTTGCGTACGTACGTACGTGAATATGCATATGCACGCGCATGTAAACCTATATAGGAATTATCTATTCGAACTTAAATAAATAATATACTCTGAGTAATTTATTTTAATAAGATATTTATCTGATGGAATTTATAAAATTGAATACATGGCATTTGTAATAACGGAACTGTTAAACTCCTTCACGACAACATTCATATCAACAAAAAAACATTTACCTTCAACAATGTTTGTTTGATTCGTGAAACTTCGATATTAAGTTCCATTTTCAACTCAACCATATGAAACGACTATTATTATAGATTTGACATAATTATGATGATTATATTAGAATTTAATATAATTAAATTTAATATTTATTTGTAATTTGAAAAAGTAAGGTATATAATTTATTTGAAAAAAATACCTTGAACATCAAAGTTCACCTTATATATTTAAAAACTGAAATTGAAATCTCTTCAAATCGCGTATATTATCATGAACAATAATAAAGTTTAGACCATAAGTGTTAATATTATTTTGCACACTTATCAAATAAAATGCTTTAAAAAGTAAAACATTGCCATTTTTCTTTCTCTGCCATGCATTAACTGATAAGAACTTTAAGTAATAAAAGCAGTAATAAGCGCAAGCAAGTTAAATATTCTATTATCAAATAATAAAATCAGAATGATAAAATTGAAAGTTTTTATATTTATTTTAATTAAAGCCAACGTTATAAAAGTATTATCTTAATTAATACGTTAACTACAAGAAAATTAGTGTTTTTCATGGGTTATTAATTAATCAATCATAATCATTCGATCGAATACCATATTTTTTGTAAAAATCATATTTTATAAAAGTATTGAATCATCATTATAATATTTTATTTCAAATTAAAATAAATGCTTGTCAAATCTTTAATAATACGAAGCTTTTAAAGAAAAGCGTCCGATCTACATTTTGTTAACAACAAATATCTAATAATTAAATAACTTGACAAATTTACCTAATTAGTATTATTATATCATACTATTAGACGTTTAATGAAGATTACTGAAATTGTGAACAAAAAAAATTTTAATTTCAATTGTTTAAATAATAAAAATTTATTGCTTGAATTAGACCATTTTTTTATTTTTAATGCACATCAATTCAAATTTATTTGAATAATATTGAATTTAATATTTAATATAACAATATAAATCTATAATTCTTTTATAGCCATAATAGGCAGTATGTATGTTGTTGAAGGAGAGCTTCGATCAACTTAATTACTATAAAATTATTCAATAAATATTCAAATTATAGTATTCTATATTCATAAATGACTACAATAAATGATTGCTGTTACGTTAATTTATTGTTAAAAAATGTTAATTATTAATAAAAATAAATTTTTAAAAGTTATTAATAATTATATTAGTTTTTATTAATTAAAAAGAGTTCGTATTATTAAATTAATTAGGTTTGAGAAAAATGAAAAAATATTCTTCTTAAAGTATAAACTTTAAATATTTTTGATAAATTTTAAATAAAATGTAATAGATTTTTAACTTTAAGTTACAGTACATGTTAAAAGAAAACGTAACAACTATTCGGATAATGACAAATATTGTGATTTTTCTTCAATTAATTTAGTGCTATATGTATATACATATAATATAATATTTATATTATAATATTTATATAATACTCATTTTATTTGAATATGAAATTAATTCAAGAACGTATTTATCATTTCTTGATTAAATAGTAAGTGAGAAATGAAAAGTGATTTAAAGTAGAATTTGAGACTCAGATTATTTTAAATCTTCTTTAATTACAAATGGATATCCATATGTAATTATGCACATGTTTCGTCATGCAATTGCGCCATAAAGATTATCAAAATTGCTGCTTAAATATATAATTACATAAACAATTTAATTTAAAGTTAGTTTTATTTGTGTACTGCATTAATACTTTATCTTTCTGCTTAATAAGTCCGTTGAAAATATTAATCCTAAACATTTAAGATATATGTATTAATAATCACACGGCGAATTTCAATTCGTTTCCAGTTTAAAGATTCTCATAATCGCTCATAATAAATCGCAGCGATGATATGTTCTTCTTAGCATAGTAAGGAAACCATAATTACAGAACACGTGTGCAACAAACATTAATTATTATTTTTTACTCAACCTATTTTACTCAAAGCGAATTCAAGACAAATTTTCTACTTAATCTCATTAATTAGTTGGGCTACTCTCAATTGATCGTTAGTAAATATCATGAATGAGAATCATAATAATCATAATACAATTAAGAGTATAATCTAGACACTTATGACTTAAAGCAATAGTCGAAAGAAGAGAGGCGGAATCGTTGCTTAGTCGTCCGAGTGCCAGCGGCGTCCTTCAATCATTCTGCCGCGAATGCAACGTCTCGTGGACTTTCTTCAATTATTATAACACCTCCTTGACTATCCAATAACCCTCTCGACTGAAAGTGACTGGCCTCTCCCATTGGCCCAGTCCCAAGTGCCAATATGTGCACGACGGGGAGAATTCGGCCTGCGCGCGATAAAACAAAAAACAAAAAAAAAAAAAAGAAAGAGAACAGAAAGGAGAAAAGTAAGTTGCCAACCCGTAGTGATCAACATACGGAGCCGCCGCGCAACCTCGTAAAGGTTCGCGCACCACGCACTTACGCGCCCAGCCCAAGTAAAGAATATAAAAGGGCGAGCAAAGACAGGCGAAATACGCACCAAATCCCGAGAGAGCTCTGTCACAGCGAGTGGATAATGGGGAGGCCTGATGGCTGGCAATAGTAGGTAGCACATGTGTGCGTGGGCGTGCGCGCGCGCGCGCGAGCCAAGGCGAAGGTGGCTCGGGTGGACGGGCGCGTCACGCCGCGGCCGTAAACCCTACACGTACGTAAGTCGCAAGGAACGCTGACACGCTGACGGGGCAACCCGGGGAGCCGTCAACACCTTTTTCCATCGACGCTCCCGGACACTCGATTACGGTGCCTCGTTATGGGGCTCGCGCCTTTCAGTTCGAACCCACCCGCGCTCGGAATTCTCATTTATCAGCCTGGACGTGTGCCTTTTTCCCGGCTCTAGGCACAGAAGAGGCTGCCTCTCCCGGGCTTTATGGGGCACACTAACGCCTGACTTTAATCAAGTGCAGGATGGGCATTAGGTGGGACGATCGATATCGTAACGTAATTGATACGGAGATTCGAAAAGTGTCGCGAGCTCGCCACACGTCGGAGCGATGAAGCTCGATGGGACCTTTCTTCCCTTTTTTTTTTTTTCTTTTTCACGACGTTGGACTAGCAATTAAATAAAATGATGACTACGAGGATAAAGGCTTAGTGGCGCTACGGGGGCTAAGTAGCTCGCGATAACACTAATGCGTAGAACTTGGCCGATGGGATGCGCTTGTTATATGCTCGAGACGAGAAGCCGGCAATTAATTTGTGGATGGGCATTTAATGGCGCGACAACGTCAATAATCATCCGGTTCAGACTCGCTTCGTCAAGGCCGCGCTCGGAATTTGCGGTCGGTCACATCATCCGAGCGGGGCGCCGCAATCTTGCACCGTACGTAGCGAGGCAAATGAAGAGATCAGTGACCGCGCGAATAAGTCAGCCGCGAGTAGTTACGGCCTCACGTTCCCGGAAGTCGAGAAACCGGAGACGTACGAATGTCCGGATACGAACTATCGGACGTGGGAGCCCCACCACGACACTTTTCATTCCTGCGTCTGACTTCGTCTTGCATCGACGTTGTTGCGATCCGAAGTATTTCACTCCTCTCTTTAAAAGGGGGGGGGGGGGTGGGGGGGGGGGGGGGGGGGGGGGGGGGGGGGGGGGGGGGGGGGGTCACAAGGGGGCATCGGCAAAGTAGTGGGATAGACGGGGAACGAGAGAGTGTGCGTGCGCGAGGGAAAGAGGGACATGGGGAGTCTGTTCACCAAAAGTTCTCAGGCTCGTTCACCGCATCGAGAAGCCCATCACGTAGACCTTAAGCCCTCCCTTATCTAAGCGTCATCGTGAACCTCCTCCTCCTCCTCCTCCTCCTCCTCCTGCTCCATCATTTTCTTCTTCTCTCTCCGTGTTTCTCTTTCCTCCTTCTTTGATATTCCTTCTTTTCTGCCGCGGGTTTTCTCTCACATCTTCAACTCTTACCTTACTGCGACGTACGAACGTACGTGTGCCAATGCACCATCGACGACATGATTTACTCGAACCACTGACGTAATTTTCAGCGAAGCGGATATGCCCGCCACATCCCTTTTACGCGTAGCCCGACACAAACGCGCGCGACAGGATTTTGCAATATTGAACTCGACATCGTGACGTAGATGTGATTTTTCAGATCCAATTTATCCTCACAATTTATAAATACTTGATGCTTTCTATTTAAAAATTTAATTTAAACGCGAATTTATTTCAGTTAAAAAGTTCATTTCTATTTTATTATATGTTTGACCGGTCACGCTATCTAAAATAATGGTGTAAATGCATAAATTTAACAACAAATATCTCTTTGTAAATAATATCTATAAGCAATTCTCATTTTTCTTTTTTCCTTTTTTTTTTTTTGCAAAATAACATAAAATTGTAAGCATTTTTTCAATAACACTAACAAAATTAATTCCTCTCAAACCATTTGAGTAGTGAAATTATCAATTTTCTACTAGTTATAATTGCAATTACTTTTACAGTATATCGCAATTTCGTAACTTTCAATAATAATAATAATAATAATAGATGTATTCAAAATGTTATTAAAAATAGCAATGTATTGAAACAGACTTGAAGAGAAAGGGTGGCCGAGATTGATGTTAATCATTAAGAAAGAATGGACGTTGCAGAATAATTAAGAGATAAAAAATGATTTTACATCTATCTTGAAACTTCTTTCTAAATTTCAAATCAGTTGTGCAGTTGTCATTATTATGAAAATGTTCGCGTTGCAATAATAATTTATCTGCGCGCTAGTTATAAGTATTCTTTGGATATTTATTTATCCTAATTGAAAATTTCTCTATAAATGCTCTGTTACGTATCGAGCTTATAATCAATGGTTTTTCTTAATGGTCAATGCACGACACATTAACGTTCTATGACGAGTAACTTTATCCGATTACAGGCTTCGCCGACTGGGAGTAATCGTATAACACCTCTTGGCAAAGTCTTATTACCTCGCTAACTTGTCTGGTAGACCGCAATTTAATAACAACGGATAAGAGTCAACATGACGCAGACTAATGAAACGTTAAATGCGGTATAGCATATTTTTAAAATTAAATTTATCCCTCAATTCTCTGTAACCTCTCGTAATAGTTCGTACGAATGCGTTTTGTTACGTATGCTGTAACAAAGCTTGTGTTTTAAATCGTTAAAGTTTGTTATATATGAAAACAGATTAAATTTACGCAGCAATGAACATTCCTGTACAACTATTCGTATATATGTTTATTATTATTTATTAAGAAGTTATTAAATCTTTTTTCCCATTTCATGCGCCTCGTTGTGAGCTCGAAATTTTAATCGAGTAACTGGTCGGTAGGCGATTTCTAGTACGAATTCCCAACCCAAAGGCATTATTAGTCCGTCGATAAACGCGGACGCTGACATTACACCAGTATTAGAATAATGTTAATAATTTGATAAGGACGCGAACGGCGCCCCCGGAGTCACTTATAAAGGATCGCGCGAAAAAGTCCATAAAAAGGACGAAAGAAAACATCCCTGAATTGCCCAACTCGGCAGCGAGCAGCAATATCTATCCCCGGAAATCTCGGCTGAAGCACCGTCCCAAAGCTCGTCCCCTTTAAACCCTCTCGACTCGCTCCCACCCTCTCGCCGATATCACCTCTTCCTTAAACACGACTCCTCGCCACGACGCCGCTTTCGCGGCAGCTCGCACTCTGACCTCGGCTTAATTGAATGAAGCCATCGGCGCCCGCGGCCCCGCACCACCTGAGGGCACGTTTCGAAGCAACCCCTCGTCGTCCGCATGGTCAGCGGCGACACGCGCACGTGCGCTGCCCCGACCCTCCACCGCCCCCCGCCCCCTCGGAGGCCCCCGGGGAGCCATGGCCCCACGCACCTACAACGCAGCGCTCCTAATGTTACGTCTCGGGTTTCGGCCTCGCTCGCTCGCCCACCCCCTTTGTTCTCAGCCTATAACGCGAGCACCCGAGAGTCGTACCAATGCCACTTTCCAGAAGGCGTCGATATCGCGTAGCTGCATCGAGCACTGGGCGATAAACTTAAACCTCTTGGTCCCCCAGCCATGTTTACTCACGACCTCCCGCTACTCCATACCACGACTCGTACGAAGCACGACGTAGTCCAATAGCTTTCTTCCTTATGCCCTGGGGCTTAGCGGACCGGCGCACCATACCTTTACGACACTTCATATCGGAGAAGTACGGAGGCGCTACTGCGAGAGGAAGATGAGTCTCTTTAAAGCGACCCTTCGTTCTCTCTTGCTCCGTCGTATTAAGCATAAAGCGAGCGTATAATGCGAAGGAGCGGGCAACTGTGAATCTCGACGTTGATTTTCGACTGATGAGATCCGGCGCTCGAATCGCGAAAGGTAAGAGAGCCGAGCTTCCATTACATGAGCTGCAATTAACGTAGGAGGGAGGGAAATTTCGCACGCGTAATTTTCATTAATAGCGTTGGCAGAGTGTGTCCAACGTCCCCCTTTAGGCTCCGCCAATCGCTACAGCGATTTGCTTTAAGGATGGGCGATAGAGGTCTTACGCTTCCGGGACGACCGTGTTCGTGAGCTAGAAAGAGCCGTCGGACATTTCGGGCAAACTAACGCGGTCGGAAAGACCGGGGACGACGTCCGACGAAAACGGCGAACCGTCGCGGGGCAGCTAACGAGTTGCTGTGGCTCTGACTCGACCCTTCTCCTCTGCCTTGGTGACGCTTGCTATTTACGAGTCGAACGTAATCTCCGAATATCTCGACGCCGTAAAGTTCGCGTAACGCAGCAATCCCTCGGACGGAGCTGTGTTTAAGTTTTTTTTATGCCATTCTCAAGAAAGTTCGAATGGGATTAACAATGTAAGTGGTTGTTTGGAGAATGCGCAATAAATTTTCAGTTAGGTGATTAGACTTGCATCGAGCGCTTTGAATTAGTGATTTGTTAAAAATTGCTCCCGTTGACATACGAAAGCTGATCCGTTACTTGAGTAACGGCATATAAATTATCGTTAATTATAAGCAATTTGATTATTATAATCGAATTAAACGCTTCTCCGTCTGTGGAAAGTGGGTCATTCGTGTACTGCTATTTAAGATGTAAGATGAGTATGTACACTTCAAAACTCACATTAAGCATTCGTAAATTCTTCTACAGTCTTGTATATCATATAGATGAAGCCATGAAATTTTGGGAAAATTGTGGACTATGCACACTTAAAGTGGCATAGTCGTTTACATTTAAAGATAAAGGTGAAATGTATAGAATTTCAATTTAAGCTTAAAAATGAGACGGTATTTTTATAAAATTACGAAATATCCACCTTTTTCAAAGCAGTTTAAATCACTTAAGGTATTTAGATCTGTTGAAAAGGAGCCAAGTAGTTGAGTGACAATTTCGTTCCATTTCTCAAAATAAATAATTCTCTCTGCTGACATCTAGTTATGCTCGCAAATGAAACTAAAGTGGATACATGGTTTACTTAAATCGCTGATAGAAAAGACAAATTTAGGCTCTACCACATTGGCATACTAGCCGTATCGACAAATAGCGCGAAAATTTAAAAAAAGATGATGCGTGATTAAGCATAACCACGTTTTCTATACAAGAACTAAGGACAAGTGAATGGGCGAATTCAACTGCCAAACGAGGGAGATCGAGAAAAAGAAAAAGGAAAGATTCAAAGGCGTCGAGCGATAACCTCGTCATGGTCCTCTGTTGAATTATTGATGGCCCAATAGCACTTGGCAACCCCGGTCCTCTCCGATATAAAGTTTTGTGTGTGTGTGCGTGCGTGTGCGCGTGCATGCGCGCGCACAAAATGTACGTACGTACATACATGCATGCGCGTTCGAATATATATATATATATATACATATGTGGTGTGTGTGGTGGGTAGGTGGGTGTGTGTGTGGGTGTGTGTGTGTGTGTGTGTGTGTGTGTGTGTGTGTGTGTGTGTGTGTGTGTGTGTGTGTGTGTGTGTGTGTGTGTGTGTGTGTGTGTGTGTGTGTGTG
>JAPYYT010004495.1:0-10517 GCA_030522565.1 Ceratosolen corneri | reverse complement strand
CGAGTCGTCACTAGATAAGACCTATTTACTTTTGAATGTGACCCTTGCTAGAATATTCGGTGAACATCTTACGAATATTATTTACCAGTCCTTCTGTTAGAACCGCACGTGGCAAATTTGATATGTCATGATTGCCACATTTTATTTACAAACCCAGTGTTTCCAGTAAAAGCGGGGCGTGCTTTTGAAATGCAACGCGCGTGGCAAGATAATCCCCTGCCTCCGTCGTCACAGTCTTCACCCCTCTACCCCTTGCCTAAATGAAAGGACCTTCTTTCTTATTTCATCTCAACAACGTAGGGAAATTCGTGAGACCCTCAACCATGAATCCTCAGCGGACTAGCTAGCCCTTCGGCTATAAAATAAGATCGCAATCACGCCGAGGCAGAACTTTTTCTCCAACTCAAACGTTTTCCGCTACCACTCGGACAGGTCTCCAGTGTAACCCATGGTCTTATATACGTGCAGTTCCTTAGCCAGTGTCTGGGTTCGTACAACGAGAAGCTTCGCCCAGACGGCGAGCTCTACTTAGCCCGCGGTTGACTCCTTCCCACTCTGGACGGAGCTCCCAGGTGGAGCGCAGAAGTGAACTGCGCATTAAAAGGCAAGTAAAAATACGGTTCGCGTACTTGCGTGCCACATGTATGCTTGAGCCCAGCATCGCGTATTATGAAACGCATCCCTCATAAACTTGATAGTCTGCGAATGCACGTGGCACGGAGCCCGTCGGCCAAAAAACCACTATAAGACCATTATTATTGCTCGACCAACGCCGTCATGTTATTTCGGACAATCCATAAACAATTGAACTCAAGCATCAGTAATTATAACAAATCAACTCCCGAGTTCAGTGCAATAGTGCGGGACTAGAGTTTACCATAACATCATGCGTAGCGTGTAAGCGCATCGATGACAGTAGAAAAACAATACGCGCTTCTAATCGAGTGAAAGTGCGGCCATTCGCTATATCATATAAACAAGAATATTTATACTCATATCTAGGATTACATTTCGTTACCATTATTATTTAATAAAGAAGATTCGATTGGCATTATCAAGCCTATATCGCTTTCTATTTTTTAACCCTGCTATCTCAACCCTTCCACTATCTGCTTCTCCCTTACACCATCACTGGGATAATTCACACTCGGGTGCACGCCCGAACAGATATAAATATAATATCGATATAGAAAAATATAATACTAATATTAATAGAATTGATCATATATTTAATAAAATTAATATGACAATAAGATATTTGTAAAAATTAGTTTATTTAGATCATTTAAAAATATAGTATTTATAACTATCAACAATCTTGAAAATTGGTAAACTTAAAGTCTAATTAACCGAATTGAATCAAAAAATAATTTCACTTGAAGGAATCTTTTAAAATACTCTACATTTAAATTGTTCCTCTAACACACACACACACACACACATATATATATATATATATATATATATTTTAGTATTAAATAGATTTTTTATTAATTATTGGTTATATGAGCTTTATAATAAATAAATATTTGCGATTAAAGTTTATTATTCTTATAAAAACAATATTTTTAAGTACTATTATTTTTGCTATCATTTCAACATTAATAATTAAAACTGATGAATATATATCATAAAAACTATATAGATTTATATAAACAATATTTTTTTATTGTTATTTTTAAGGTTAATTATTGCAAGATACCGTAATTTCAAATGTAAAATATTTTTTCATCCCCTTGATTATCATGACAAGAAATGGCATATGAATTCCAAGTGAAATTTTTTGATCTCTTGGGCAGAAGATGTAGCATGTAGAGACATTTGTACTTGAAATTTCAAGAGCCAGTGCTCGTACTTGCTCATCCATAATTCGACGTAAGCTGCCATTCTGTACCTGCGCTTTTACATTTAAAATTTAATTTAAATTGTTTGTGATAAAATGAGTAAATGAATACAGTAAATATAGTGTTTTAATCTTAAGATAAAAACAGTTTCTGTTAAATTATAAGAAAATAAAATTAATTGAATGACAAATAAATAATAAAAAAATTTTTATATATATTAAATAGATTTTGATAACTAATTGTTATATTAAAAAATATCAAAGTATTTATAAAAATAAATAAAAGTAAATAATAAATAAACATAATGCATCTTATAAATTAAGCATACTATTATAAGATTACATTACTTTTTCGAGCTTTAACAATTTGTTAAAATTTTTAATCTAAAATAAATTATTAACTGTTAAAAAATACGATTTTAACGATTTTAATAGTGTTAAAGGACAATTTTTTTTATAATTGGAATCTATACTTTTATTGGTAAATCTTTTTAACAGATTAGTGTTTTACAATTAACTAACTTTTGAGTTCCATAATTCCAGAGGGCAGGCATTATAGCTTTGAAATATGGGAATGAAACCGCGTTGTCGCACACCACGAAACATGGTTTTATATCTTTTGCGTTATTTACATTTTTAACTAATGAAACACGATTTTACTTCAGTCTAGATTGCTAACGTCATATTGTATTCGATATTTCGAGACAGTACGTTTGTTTTTATTCAATTAGTATAAACATCGATTATTTATTTAAAAAAAACATTTGTGAATTTATTTTTTAATAAAATTATTGAAATAGATATAAATTTGATTTAAAGAGGAAGCATCAAAAATTTTTTAAAAAATTGAAATATTAATGTAGGTAATAAAGAATTTTTTAATATTTTATATTATCTAATGAAATATTAAGTCGATTCGAGTTTCTAATATTTTAATACTATCATAGTAAAATATATATAAATATAAATATATAAGTAAAAGATTTTTAAGTTGGTTTTAAATCTATTAATATATAATTATAATTATATATATATAATTAAAATATAATTTTAATTATAATAATATAAATAAAAATACACTATTTTTTAAGATAATAAATTTATTAATTTAAAAAAAATTTAATCATAAAAATTATTCGCTTATATAATATTAAGTATCTGATATATATTTCTGTCATCATTAATTTGTAATTAAAAATAGTTTCCAATATTCTTATATTAATAATATATTAGTACAAGGATATAGAAATTTTATTCTTTTCAAAAATATTTTTATAGCATTAAAAAATAATTATTTACTGATGATAATTATTATAATTTTAATAATCAGTTTTTTATATTTCTTGATTATTAGATCTAATATAAATATTATGTCGATAGATAAAATAAAATAATTTTTTAAATGGCAGAAAAAACTAAAAGTTCAAGTCATATTAAACATGTCCCAAAAGATGCGCAGGTTATTGTATCAATTATGAAAGATATGGGAATAACAGATTATGAACCTAAAGTAATAAATCAACTACTAGAATTCACGTACCGTATGTATTACAAAATATGTCAATATCTAACTTTTTAGGATTGCTTATTTAACATATATTTCTCTTATAGGATATGTCACTTGTATATTAGATGATAGTAAGATTTATGCTAATCATTGTAAGAAGAAATTTATTGATTTAGAGGATGTTCGTCTTGCTGTTAAAATGCAGTTGGAAAAATCTTTTACAAATCCACCACCAAGAGAAGTTTTGTTAACTGTTGCTAAAGTAAAGAATAATATCCCATTACCATTTGTAAAGCCAAGTTATGGATTGCGATTACCACCTGACCGTTATTGTTTAAATGGTACTAACTACAAGTTGAAGTCAACTCGTAAAAAATCTAGTAAAATGAATTTTGGAAATTTGAATATAACTGGTAATTTGGGAAGAATAAATTCACAAGGTTTTTCCATCGTAAAGAGGCCTGGAACAGTAACTACCATGTCAAGAACACAAACAATTTCTATATCAAAGCCAGTTTTTAAAGTTTCTACAAGTAAGAATATTTAAATTAAAAATTGCTTATTTTATGGTTTTAATATAAACTACAAATTTTATTTGGTCTATAAATTGGTAATAATTTGTTAATAATTGATATAAAGGTATATAATATGGAATTCCCATATTAAGATATTTATGGTATTATAAATAATTATGTAAATTTTAATTTCTATAGTATATATGAAATAATATATTCAATAATCCAATAACAAAATTTTTATATTATCTAGATAATCCAAGTTTAATTAAATCTCAAACACAAATGAAAACAAAGATATCGCTTACATCAGATTCAGGACAAATATCTTTACCATTAGTTAAATCAGAACTTGAAGAATCTAGTAAGAGAAAGCGAGAAGATGATTATGATGTTCCGTAATTTTAAAAATTGAAATTATTTAATAAAATTTAGTTTTAAGTTTTGTAAGTAATGAGAAATCTTATTATGGAAGTATTTTTTGTTATTCATATACAGTAGATTAATTTAAATTGAAAAAAATTTTTTTTCATCCTTTAGTATAATAATAAAAATTTTCATTTTTTTTTTAAATAAAAAAATACCATACATTTATTACTATAAACTCTATATGCTTTTAAAGTAAAATCTTATTTTTTTTGAATGTAAAGTAATTTCATTAAATTATTAAATTATAAAAATTTGTAAAATAATAAATGAATAAATTTTAATAGTTAAATGTTAACCCAAATTATTTTAGTTATAAAACTAATAATCTTAAATTTTTTATTATATAATAAAAATTTATATGTTCAAATGAATTTAATGTATACAAATTTGCATTTATGCAATGAATTATAATTTAATTAAGCTAAACAAATTTAAATATGTAAATATTTATATGAATAAAAATTGACCATTGTGGTATATGCAAAAATTTAATTATAATACAAGAACAATACAAATGGAAAAATGCATAATATTGGTAAAACAATGAAACAGAATTAGTTGTGAAAATGGAAGGTTTTAGGTGCAATTCTGGACCAATTAAAGCCATGTACGTGCTTTTTTGTAAGCCTTTCTAAAAAAATTTCAGTGTTATACATAATAGTTTCAACTTATATTTAACAATTTAAATATATTTTTCTATTATACTTGAAAATTTTATTTTCAAATCGTAAATTAAAAACTATTATTGTTTATTACAATACAGAGAGAAAAATTCATAGCCATTTTTTTAAAGCCTTTAATTTGATTTATCTATAATTTGTAAACTTATTTTTTTTTCTTTCGTTTTAAACAATGACAATAATTACAAAACCAAAATAAAAAAATTAATTTATGAATAATCTCGTTTGTCTTCGTTTTATTAATTTATTATTGAATTTAATTTTACTATGTTCATTATTTGAATAAAAATTTTATGCAAATTACTAGTTCTGAATAACTATTACATAAATATTATAATTGATAACAAATTACCTTTTTTTTAATATACTTTCCTTTTCGTTACATTTCATTAAACATAATATTTACATCTAATATTAATTTTGAATTGATTGTCTAAACAATTTGAAAAATGCTTTTTATATATAAATGATTAACTTCAATAAATGTTGTAGTTTTCTTTGTACTATAAAATAATAGTACTGTATAATAATTTATTATTTTAAATAAATATATGTAATTATAATACAACGAATAAAGAAAATAATAAATGTATTTAAAAATAAAAAAATTATATATTATACTTATATATGTTACATGATTATATGTAAAATAATAATTATCTATTATTTTTACTCTTGATCGAAGAAAAAATAACGAAAAATTGAATAAAAAAATTAAAAATACTTTTTCTATTCTTTTTAAAATATTAAAAATATATTAGTATTGATGAAAATACTCATAATTGTTGATACAAATGTAATGAATTATGGTTATTGTTTAAAACACAACATTTTGTATTATTACTATATACGTGTATGCCAAGATATAAATTTATTAGTTATAAAAAGTATGCATAAATATTTGATTATATGATAATAAATAACAAAAGATTATATATTGTCAACTAATAGAAAGTCTGAATTTTTATGTGCAATTGACTTTTCGATAAGAAATAACATTGTATTTGAAACAGTAAAACAATTAGAGTGTTTTGAAAACAATATACAGTAAATAAATATAGTATATTAAGTAATGCAGAAATGGAGTTAAAAATGTTTTTCTTATTATATAATAGTTTAATGATTGAATGCTATTTATTTTTATAAAAGATTTGTTAAAACAAACTAGAAAATAAAAATAATTTATAAGGATATTGCTTTATTTTATGTTATTTTTTATAAAATTATTAATAAAAATTTGTTTATTTTAATCAAGTATAAAAGATATATCAAGGAAGGTTGTTCGGGAATTAACCCGAGTGTGGACTTCCCAAGATGATGGGGAGAGCAGCTGATAGTGGAAGAGGAGGGATACCAGAGGTGATAAATATATATATATATATATATATATATATATACAAACTAAATCTGTGATGTAAAAATACCTATATTGAATAATTTAAAAATCCTTTTCAATTATAAAATAATTCATTTTTGTAGTTGATATTGCTTTGCTTTAATTAATTAAATCATTTTAAAAGTAATATAAATGAATTGTGCATGGAAATCGAATATTTTTTAATAGAATAAATTATTTGAGTTTGTATATTTCTTAAGAAATGTAAAAAACAACATTTAGAATTTTTATATAAAAAATTTATTATATCTATGAAGATCCAGAAGGTTTAGATTGTTAAAGAAAAATCACACATTAATAAGTAAGAGTATGTAAAAAAAAGTATTCTATTCAAAGTTTAATTTATGATTTTTGAACATTATTCTATTTACTGACTTATACTTTGAAATTGGGTGGAGGTGGTTGCGTCCCACGCGCAATATATATGACATTGACTTCCATTTTCTGCGCATTGGCTGTATGCTCATGTTTATTGACGTATCGAACAGGGTAATTGGCATGATACGCTATCTACGCCACCAGTTTGACTCTTAATCGTTATATATGAGTGTGATGTTTCTCTGTCCCGTATGTGCATATTAACTCTTCCGAACTTGCTTGGAGCTTTTTGGGTTTCTTTCTTCTATATCCTTTTTCAAAGATCACCCACGTTAAAATTTTTAAGAAATATAAAAAAGGACGTAAGCTTTTTTCATAGTATAAATTAATCCCTACTTATTTTCATTTATTTTGATCTTATTTTGATATTTTAAATGGTTCTACTAAAAAAAAACTGCGATTGATTTCTAAAGATTCAAATAATTTTGATAGAACTTGTACTTTTTGCATTATTTTAAAATATTTTTTATTATTAGTAATATTATTTATTATTATTATCTAGGATTATTCTATAATTATTTTTTAACTATCAATAAAGTAAAATTAAGATATTTTTTCTCGTTATGTGGAAGAAATAAAAGAATATCAATACACTAATGAATCGCATTGATAAACAGTAAAAAAAATAGTATTTATGAAGTGTCGAATTCTTTTCATATATAAAATAAAATTAATCTATAATTTATTAATTTGATAGATTTATCAATTTGATAAATATAAATAAAATTTAGAAAAATTTATTTTTCTTTATTACTACAATCATTTTTATTTAAAAAATATTAAATGAATGCAATAAAATTAAATAATTAAATTTTAATAACAAGAAAGGTTTTTTCAAAAAATATTTTAATTAGCAATTAAACTTCATGCACAACATATACTACTAAAGAGAACGTGTATAGTATATAGTTGTAATTCATATATAAATTACATTCATATCAAATAATAAATAAATCATACAATTTTTCATAAAAACAGAATTTTTCAATCAATACTAAGAATTATAAGTCAATTATTATAGAAAATTTTTCAAATTGCAAGTATCGTAATGTATATATCTCATAAAAAGATTAAACGTAGCTATTCTTAGATTGCATAGCTCTATTATTTAATGGTGACTATATTTAGGCGAATATATATTCAAGGATTAACTGGTATATACATTTATTATTTGAACACTGAACATTTTTTAATTCGCATTACCTTATCTTTAGTTATAATGATTATATTAATATATATTATTATTATATTATGATTATATATTATTCATAGTATAAACTAGAAAAACCTATACATACTTTATTTGTATTTCATTGTTAATATATAAATCATTATTTACATAATTTAAAATCATACCTAGTAGAAATTCTCAGTGGTACTAATAAACAAAAATTCAAATAAATACAAATTCTGTGCAATAACACATCGATGTCCATAATCAATAAAACAATAAAATATTTATATTTCTGAATTTAAATTTCTGAAGTTAATTTATGATATCCCTATTAATCGATTAATAATAACTAAATTATGCAATCCAGTTCCTAAAATTAATATTTTAATTTACTCATTTGTACTTTAGCTGAATCGTAATAAAATATTCATAAATTATTGTTTCTAAAATATTATATAATGAATATTGGTTTATTTTGCATATTTTGTATAGCATTATAAAAATATGCCTATGTAAATTGGGCGTCTACCTAATTCATAGAAATATATGATTCTTCGACTTTCGACAGGAATCTGAAGTCGACAACGGCGACGATTTGAAATCAACCATAATTAATATGGCTACAGACACTCGCCACAGGTTAGTTGCTTCGATCGCATAATTCCTACTTTTTATCTTTAATTACCATTTGCACCTTCTCTTTTTTGCAAGATAAGTAAACGTTATTTTTTCATCATGGTTAAAGTGCAAAGATGTTAAGATAAAAATACGATTTGAATGTTGGATCATAAATAGTATTAAATATGAAAAATATTCCAATGATTCATTTTTCATTCATTCTATTAAAAAATATTAAAGATGAATATTAAAGATAAATAAGAAAAAAGTATCATATAGTTTGATTCACTAATTTCACTTTTTATAATTTTACTAATTATATTTCAGAAAAAGACTTACATTTTTGTTTCAAAAATAAATAATATAGAGATATGTTTAATACGTAAATATATAATTGTTTAATTTTATTGTTTTTTAATTCATGGATAGTTAAAAATTTATCTTATTTTATTAATGATATATTTTATAATCTTTTTTTAATATATATTTTTTCAAAAAATGTTATTCTGCAAATATACAAATATATTTTCATAAAATGAACTACATCAATTTTATAAATTTTAAAGTAGTTAAATATAAGTAATATAATAACAATTTTAAAGAGTTTAATTGGCATATTATAAAATGCATATTTTAGATGCGTACAAATAAAGTATTTTTCAAATTATCTTTTACAAATATTGTGAATATTTTTAAAATAGAAAAATAATATTGAATTTGAAGTATAATTTTTGATAATTTGTCTTGAAGAAAAAATTTAGTTACATAATAGTGTAAAAGAATTTATAAAGTACTATATATGTACTAAACTTATAAAATATTAATTTAAAAATAAATTAATAATTAATAAAATGTTAATTTCCTAAGAACTCTTAGGGCATACCAATATATTATTTAAATAACATTTGATTAATAAAAACTATTATAACCATTAAAATGCAATAGTAATATAATACAAATGTATAATAATTTATTGAATAAATTTATAAAAATTATTCTATTACTATTCATAATTAATTTGTTTTTTAATATATTTTTAATATATAATTAAATAATGTCCAAATGTTGCTATTTTTATTTAAATATATTCAAATATATAAACAGTAAAAGACGCAATTTACGTACTTTATGTGTGTGTATTTATATATAATAAAATTAGAATTACAGATATAATACTGTTCGGGATCCGGTTCGGGTAAAGAAGAAAGGGGAGCGGACCCGAGTGTGTGTGTTTTCTCCTCACGAATGTGTGAAAGAGAAACAGATAGTGGAAGGGTCGAGATAGTAGGGTAAAAAGAGTCGTAGACAAAATAGGCGGTTAACACTTGAATTTATTGAACAAAAAATAGCTTGATGAAGTCGCACTTGGTTACACAGTAAATTACACTATTGTCGTTACAAGAATCGGTTGTATGCCGCACTTACGCAATACGCGAGGCCCGGAGGGGTTTATAAATGGAATATACGTTCTTTCTTTCCGCTTTTTGTATCGATTTCCCGCACTGCCCCACTGGTTACGCTTGAATTTAATGCCGCATAATTGGCGTACAATTTAACAAGAATATCGCGGATCGAAAATGATGGCGATGTGTCCCGTTGTTCGATTGAATTACGATTAGACGAATCGCGGCGTGGTCTTACAACTTGGTCGGCTTTACAAGGCCGGTAGGGTCTCGATCGGCAACACTGTGACGAAATGAGAGTACGTATCTTCGTTACTTCAATGGTGTTCAATTCGATTGGAGTAAGGCGAGAAGAGACGCACGGGTTGCTACTAGCCTCTTGACGCGACGGTCCAGCTGCGCACGTTCCTGGGAGCTCCGTCCAGGGTAGGGATTGGATCAGTCACGGGCGTTGTGACGCAGCGAGCACAGAGTTGGGGATAAGCGCTTCTTGTGTACACAGGCTGGCTTCTGGGCTGGTGAGAAAACTCGCGTTGTAAGACCACGGTACTGCACTGGAGACCTGAGAGAATTC
>JAPYYT010004493.1:0-14189 GCA_030522565.1 Ceratosolen corneri | reverse complement strand
AGAGAGAGAGAGAGTCACGGAAGAAGGTGCGCCCCTCGGAGATATGGCAACGAGCGATTACGAGTCCGAGACTCCATGGACGAGACATTAGGTGGACTCGGCGGCTCTTAGCGACATAAGTTTCCATGATTTTCTGGATGAATAACACCCACTCGTTTTCATTAGATACCAAGTGGCATCATCACCCTTACGCGATAAAGGACACGAGTGTGCGCGCCGTTCGATAAGCCACCCTAGTAAACGATGCTACCCTACACGCGTTTGATGGCCTCGAGATCCGAACAGCTCGGATAAACGAACGGCTCCTACGAACGTCCGGACGGCACGTTGGATCGTCCAACAGCGATGCTCATTTTGCGCGACCTATTTTAAAATCACGGGGATCAGCAACTGCGTGCCGCCGCAAGCGTGCCTCGTGGATACCAATGTAATTCCGTTATGGACACGAGACGCGTTTCCTTATCGGGTTTCGCGCGCGCGCGTGGGAAAATTACTCGGCGATCGAATGTACTTAGCTTGCATTACAATGCGCCAATGTCGTCAATATTGGAGAACGCATGCCCGATGACGACATTCTCTTCTTTATATCTTATGCTAACGATACATACGTTGAGTCGCTCGCCTTTTTCTCCATCGATATCTTACACTTATGTTCCGGCCGCCTGAAATTTAATTTTAATGCAGACTTAATTAAAGGCTTTCCTCGTGGTTGTATTGTTAAGGGCTCGGCGTAAGGCGTTGGTCGACTCGAGTTGCCGGGAACATTGAGCTCGCATTGTCACTCGTTCTTTTTCCTTTATTTTATTAAATTTGTTTGTTTGTTGCTTTTTTTTTTTTTTTTTAAGAAAAAAGGCGAGGCCTTGCTCGTGACGCGTAGCCACTGCGCAGTTGGTATTGGCCTTTAGTTCACCAAATTACTGCGCAGCATTAGACAAGCTAGAGCGTGCACTGGCTATTTCTGATTTCAAATAGGAATTGGACGTTATCGTGGATGCGGCGTGAAACGCATGCAGGACGGATAAGACGCGAAAGTTGGATCGCGAAAGTCGGCGATCTCCTGAATTACGACGAAAATAATTTAACTGCGTCTCGCTCTGAATTAGCGACGAGTTTAGTTTCAAAGCGAAAACCTTCGGGAGAGTTGCAAGTGCCGGTGGCCAGTAGCCAGTACGTGCCGTGTAAGAAAAAAACATCTTAAGGCAGAGCTGCCGGTGGGAAAAGTCGTCGCAGGAGTTAAGGAGTGAGCGACGAATTGAAATGGGCGCGTTTGTTCGGATTCTGTTTTTGTTTACTATATATGTAAGCGGAGCGCGACTTTTAAGAGAAACGCGGGGGAGCGCTTAATGACGAGTGGTCTAATGGTTCGTTCGTGTCTTACGCACTAACGAGTGAATGTGGCTCCCGATTAGGATGGCGTTTTTAATGGGCAATGGCGAAAGGACAAAGGGTAGCATGAGAAAGCCATAAGCGAATGCGAAATAAGTGGTACGTACGTCGCTGCAATTTTAAGCGAATTCTAATGGTACAAAAGCATGTGCTGAATTCCAAAATGCGGGCAACTCGAGCATCTCTTTTTCAGTAGGCGACCCGATAGTGTGGGAAAATTCGAAGCATCACGTTTGCTGCAATTTTGTCAACGCTTTAATTGATTTTTTTGTTTTGGAATTCGGTACATAAGTAATTTGGTACAAGTAATTAGGACATTGGGCCTTTTAATTTTGCTCGCGCGCTCGGAAAGATAATTAATACTTGGTGAACTACGTAGGCGAATACACACACATACTTATTGTTAGTCAATGTTCCAATATCGCCGATTGCCGGCGCATGGTGACTTTAAAGAAATTTAATGAAATTCAAGATATTGAATTACTGTTCTACATAAGTTCTATACGCATTTAAGCACTGATTGAAATTTCTATAACAAAGTAACAAGTTATACACAAAGTCATATGTCCATAGAGCAAGAGAGAGGGGGAGCAATCACAATGATTGCCCATTACATGAAATAGTACTCCTTAGAAGCCATTTGTCACTATTTACTTAAACAGTTGTATGATGAGTGGTTGGTTTCATAAACTTTTGTCTCGATGCAACAAATATTTGTTTAAGTAAAAAATTAGATTATACTTTTTATTCGTGACAATTGTTTTTATACCTTTTGTGCAAAAAAAAAATAAGCTCATAATAATAGTGAAAATCATTTTATAAATAATAATTAAATAATAAATAGTTAATATATGCGATGGCTTATATGTATGTTAATCACACAGTTATTATTTGCATCGTTCATAGTATTTTGCGCAAGAAAAAGTAATTTGATTAATGCGCAAAAGTCATCTTCAAACATACGAGCCTCTTAAATTCAGACTACGACAGAATAATCGCAAAAACTCGTGACGTCGCTTCCACACATAAATACAATTGTCGCGGTGTACAGAGTAAATCAAACCTTTGGATATTCAGAGTATAGTAGATAAAAACTGACTAATGTATTGAGAAAGCGAGATGAAAGATAATCGCACTATACGAGACCATGTAAAGTGGAATTGTTTAATCGTAATACGCCAAATCATTAAATCTTTTTCCATTTCATTATTTTGTACATCTGTAAAGGCTTCTTCAATGCTCAAACTTGTACCATATGCGTCAATCAATGACATTTACGTATGCATTTCGCAAGAACTACGAACGATGAGGCTCGGCAAATTGGTCTATAGACTGGATGAGAAAAAGGTAAAAAAAAATTTTAGTCAAAAAAATGCATCATAATTCTAGTAAATCAAGTATTTTTGCCTTACCAATGAATTCACAGTTATTTTTACCGCTTATTTTTTAACAATGTGAGTAAGTACGTCGTCGCTAAAAAAAAAAGCAATAATAATAACAACGATAATTTAAGCGCATTTGTTGTTTACTAATTTGCTTCTAGGATTGTAATATTTTTCGAAATTGTATGAAATGCATTTGCATTTTATGATACTTCTATTTATTCTGAATGAAAGGAGATTAACTGGGATTGAGTCACAGCTCAAGTGTGAAGGTACATACGTGGGTCTCGTATATATGTTTGCTTCATTAGGTGAAGGCACTGATAAACGCATCTGATATATATTTGCTTTTACGTTCCTTCATAAATTTACGTAAAACTTCAAGCACTTATGTATTGATAAGCCTTGGCAATTTCACTTGATTCAGACTTTATAAAATTTATAAAATAATTCTCGAGTAATGTGCTCGTGCTAATTCTTGTTGCACGCTTCATCGAGCGCGTATATGGCCGATCTGATTAATAAATTTGCTTTGCGCTTTGTATAAATTTCAATTCCGTACAATTAGAAATACGATTTTCAAAATATTAAATTTTACAAAGAGAAGAGTGCTTCCTATACAGATGATAATTCCAATCTAAATCTATATAATTCATATGTGCATTTTATATTTCCAGCGTACGATCTAAATCCTGTATTAAAATGGCATCTCAACTACGAGGAGTAAATTTACATTCCAAGAATGACACAAATATCCAGACTAAATTTTCGTTTTACTTCTTGGTATTCAACGCTCATTTACACTAAAACAATGTATAAAGAGTAAGAACGCGAATGAAAATTATAAATATCTCTAAGAATATAGATGACGTTAGAAAATCCAGCCTATTGAGATTTTCGAATAAATACCAAAAGTATTGTCTGTATTTATTAATGCATTTTCAATGCTAAATCTTTGGAGTTACTGTAATATAAGTTGAACAAAATGATCATGGTAAAAAGGCAATTGTTTATAATGCACAATTGGCACAAGTAAAAGTGTCGCAGTTCTTGCAAAATAGGGAGACCAAATAAACCACATTATCTAAGTTTCCAGGCAAAATTAATAACTCTAATCATTCAAATTAATAACTCGAAAGACTAGAAGCCTTTTAGTGAATAAGTGAAGTTCATATGTAGGTGACTGGAATCTAATCGGAGTTAGATTTTTATAGAACCTGAGCAATCAATAGCCACCATGTAATCGCGGGCACGTACGCACTTATGGGAGAACACGTGCTCTCAGTGAGGCGTGGTTACGCATTCTCTCTCTCTCTCTCTCTCTCCCTCTTGATATAATTTTATTATGTACCGTGGTACGAGGAGTCCTATATTCGATGAACGATAATTGTAGATATTTATGTTCTTTTTTGTTAGTTCGATGTATTCGTGGGTGTAGGCGAGCGCTCCGAAAAAACGGAAGTTATCAGTTTTATCGATCGCTTATAAAGTGGCATTGTGCATTTTTCAATTCATTTATAGAATATTTTCGTCTGATGTTGACTTACAAGTCAGCGCTTAGTTTTAATTAAGAGCTTTTATAAAAAAAAATTGTCTCCTGAACATGCGAATTAATATGTTAAAGTAAATTGTAAATGAAGGTAAATATTGTTACGAACGAAAATGAATAATAATTATATGAATATGCTATCACACTTTTTCCTTAGATACAGACTTCAATAAATCTTACAGAATGATTCAGAGATCTTCAGTTATTTTTAAATTGTAGTAAATGATTAATTTATTATTATATCGTACCATTTTATATATTCCATTTTTCCCTTTTTAATAGAAAACAATACATTTATTTATATACACGCACATGAATGTTAACTAATCTTCTCAACGTAAAATATTTTAAACTAATATTGTTTAGAATTATTAAAAATTTAATTCTGAAATAAAATTAATTTTTCCAATAGAACATATAATATCGAAAGTGTTAATAATAATAATTTTATATACTTGAATTTGAATACCTCTCAATACAAAATCACTTTTAAGGATCAGCCGTATAACATATATTTTTTAAAAGTTTTCGTTATAATAAACATAATTTTTATAATTATATATTTTATAGTGAATGATATAATTAAATAAATAAATAGATATATCTACATATACATGATATTTCTCAATTAATTAATAATTTTTGTTATTCAAAATTGATTGCTTTTTATTGAATTTAGGATAAATGCATAAATTGTCTACAGTTAATTACGTAAAAACAATCATTAAAATGATGTTGTTGACGAGATACATGAAATGATATGTGCAATTATATTTATATTTGTTCGCCTCAAAATTTGTGAGAAGAAAGTTAAGTGATCGTAACTCCAATGTATAAATAAAAAATTTATCACATTATAATAATGGAAAAGATTTATAGGAATGAAATTTATTGAAATGGCTTAAGCAAGAAAATTTTTGTGCCATAATGTACTTAATCAATTACATAAATTATAACGTATTATACAACAGACATAGCTTGAAAAAATGTTCACATACAGGTATGTGTATTATGTGCACGTATGTACGTGCTTGCACATAGTTATAATTTTATTTTGATTTATAGATACTGATAATGAAGTAACCAACTTAAATATCTGAATAAATTACTTTTATTATGTAAATGTCATTAAATTATTTTTGCAATTACAAAAATATGTAGTAAGTATGTACGGTTGCAACGATATATTGGTCGAGTTAAGATATTTTAATTAAAAACAATAAAAACTTTATAGATTTACAATAATTATTTCATACGATTACGTTTTTATGTTTTATGAACTTATCAATCATCTAGATTTTTACGAAAATTTCAAATGTATCTATAATTTAGAAGTGATTTCGTCAAATTATCAAATCTTAATAAAACGACGTTTTTAAAAGCTTCTCTATGTATATTTTAAAAATCGACTGTAGATAATTAATGCTTTAAAGATATAAATAATTTATAAATTCTGTTTAATAAAAATTGGTATGAATATTTTATGTCGTACTAGTACGAATTTACATAGGATAAAAATTATATCTGTAAAGGAAAAAGAACAAAAAGTAACAGCAACAAATTATCAAATTAATCGACCCAACTTTTTCTTTATGAATATACCTAACTCTAGCGTTGTGAATCGATTTTTTTTTCATTGCATCGCTCATACACGCAATCGTGACTTAATTTACGTTAATATCTGGAAATCAAGTTTTGCAGTTCACACCACAACTGAATTCGTTATTTAAAAGCCAATCGTACATTTCATAGTTGATATCTAATCTGGCATTTTATTATCAAATCGCAGTATATTGTTAGATAATTTGAAGACGCTTTTTAATGTACTACTTTTCAATAAATTGCTGATCTCCGCTATAACAAGAAAAAAAACCTACGAACAATAAGAGCAATAATTGGTTGGAAGACATTTATTTTAGAATTGCTGTTTGGACGGTGTGCTAGAAAAATTGTATGTAATTTAGTCTTGAAAATGTCGTGTTCTCTATAAGACCTCTTAATATTGATTAATATTGAAATTTTGCAAGAGGTCTCTGGTGCACAAATACATTCTAAATAAATTGGTACGAATGGTTAATTACGAGGAAGTCCGAGCTGCGTATTTCTGAATTTTACGCATCTACTTCGAGTATGTTGCTACAATTTAAGTTTAAAGATCCGGATTCGTACATAATGTAGAGCTTTTATTGTTAAATAGAATAAGTGCTTGTGCTTGATATTTATATCATAAAATCATAATGGCCGAACTGGTCGGTGCGACTGGTGTATCTACATACATCCGTTTAAATATTAATAAAATTTTTCGTTCCAATTACTACTAGGAGTAAAGAACAGTGCATTAAAAACACGAAGCTACATAAACTACAATATTCGGAATAATTAAATGTATAATATAACATAAAATAACTCTTTGTAATTTAATAATCAATAAAATTGTAGGACATTTGTATACAAGAAAAATAATTCTATTCTATCTTATGCTAGCAGAATTTGCAATTTATATTATTATTTGATTTAAATTATATATTATATATATATATATATATATGTATATATATACACGCAACTACTGATTATCCATAAAATGTGTAAATGATACGAACTTCGCTCGTATTTAATACAATATTTAATTCACTTTGTCCAAGCATCCACCTGGAGTCGCGCGTTAATGTATTATACACAAAAATTATACAGCCTGGCATATAAATTCGCTAAACCCATATTGAAAACAGCTTTCACAATAACCTTGAACGTCAATTTTACGACATTACTTTTTGAGAGACCTCGCAAAACTGTCGCCTCGAAAACAACAAGCCCATATCATAGCGTCTACATTGGGATGCTCAGGTGGACTCGCGATTTTGTTAGGCGAATCGAACCTGTGGCACCCTGTCGAGGATTCAGCCCCGAAAAAGGACCCGCAAAGGCTTTAGCCACGAGGTCGGGTCACTACTCCTCGGGCGTTCTTATGTGGCACCGCCGCTGTCAGGGCGATTGCCGAGATGCGCTCGACCGGGGTCGGCCCTAAGAATAGCCGGCGGAGTCGCGAGGGCGATGATCAGCGGCCAGACGTCGAGAAGGAAAAAGGAAGAGTCGCGTTACTCATCGCGGCATTGGCGCTGCTCTATTGCGCGGCGGTGGACCGCGAAAAAGAATAAAAGTCGGAGCGGAGGCGCGACGTGGCGGCGCCCCGCACCTTCTAATTTCGCGGTGAGCGTCTTCCTCCCCGCTACCACCGCCGCCCTCACTATTTTCGTGTATTTTCGTCGGGCGGAACTCGGGACTCTGCGGGTCGATTGCACGGCCCACGTGGCAGACGCGAGGGCGACGACTTTTCCTGGGGACACGGGAAACGACAAGCACAAGGAAGATTCCGCTCGTAGATTTTACAGTAGAATTGGAAAAGTCTTTTCATGCGGTATCACACGCGCAAAAATAATTACTACTTACTCCCGCGTCTTTTAGCTCTAAGTGCATTTTTATCTGAAACTTATTTATATTGTAAATTATAACGTTGTTGTTATACTTGGCTACTGCTATGAATAATTGCGCGCGCGTTGAGTGCTTACGTACGACTTGGCGTTTTAAAGTAGCGTGCCGTTAGGAGAATGTGTGACCTTTTTTGTTAATAATACATCATATCTGGCACTGCAGAGAGCATTGATATAATTGTAAGAAACTCTTGTTGCATACACTTGTAATGAAGAACAAGAGAGCAGTCCTGTGTGTATCTGAAGAGCGTTGTCCACGTTGCGAAGATCCAAGCTTACAAAATGAAATTTACGTACGAAAAAAAGCGTTCGGATCTTGGATAATTTCGGAGGATCCTGAAAATCACGCATTCCTCATGAATATCTGTTTTGACACGCTACTTTCGGGTAGATGATTTATGGCGCTGACTTTTCCACTTCTTGGCCGGAAGAAGAAATTCGGAGGGTACGGAGATTGATTGAAATAGCAAATGGCAATTCATTGAAAAGAGTGGAATTATTCATGTGGCTAATATTGAGAGTCGAAGTTTTTCGATACCTTGGCCATTCATTCTCATCCATTCTATTTCTAAACTCTGAGAATGTGCACAAGCAATATCAGACAAAAATAACATATTAATTGTTATTTATAACAATCATGGCTATTGGCTATGACGGACCTTTGCCCGTGGAAAAAAGTTATTCGACGTTTGACCGAAATGCAAGAAGCCAAGTCACCATCCATCTTCTTTCTTCTTTTCAAAAATAAAGCACAAACACGCGCGGCAATAATTTTAAATAATAAATCCTTATTACTGGCGAGTGTATAGAAGCTATATAGAAATGAGCGTGCGCAAGGCTTTTATTAGGAGTGTCCGAGATAAGCAACAGCTCCGGCCGTATTCTATAAATTCCAATGATAATTTATACATAAAAGATTGATTCTGAATTCAATGCTTTCGATACAACGAGGTAATACAAAAAGGTTGGCTTCGTGGCAGTTAAGCTAATCGCAACATAAAAAGTGCGATCCAAGCGTGCGCGCAATTATAATTCGCTCAATACACTAAGCATATAATTTAATAAATGCCGAGGCAGCACTTATTGCGAGCTCTTTGATTTTTCCTAACGGCATGATTCGCTCCAGGCGTTGGCTGCTTCGAACAGGACGCCTGCTTTTCAACCCGGCCATTTTCAACGGTCCAGTTCCTTCAGGCTCGAGGAGCCGACGCGGACGACGTCGGAATGCCTACCGAGGTAGGCAGCAACGATGACGGGCGCAAGACACGGGGCGATCGCAACGACCCGCCGTTGAAACAACCATAACCATTGTAAGAAGCGCGTAATAAACAATGCCAACGTTCCGGGGGCTCTCTTATTACGAGCGAATTTCTCCCGTGCAATGACGCATTGCCGTCACGTGACTCGTGAGTGCTTCCACTTCCTTGGCGACATTTGTACAGCTTGCATAAACAAGCACTGAAAATGTAAATTGTGCTCGGTAGCGGCGATGGGCTTGTCGCGAGGCTCTTAATTCTGATTGGGCAATAAAAACTGCTTGTACAATATGGAACGAGTCTCTCCCTCCTCATCTGCACGGCGATAGGTCATAAGGGACTACCTGTGCCGCCTCGTTTTAACGCAAATGACAAAGCAAATGGGGGTAGGTGATTTTCAGGATGCGGGGAACGAACGAGCGCATCGGCGCACTAGCACCTCGGCAATTGCACTCGGCCAAAATTACCAATGGAGCAAAAACAAAGGGAAAAACTTATTCCCTCCGAGAGTCGGACTAATGCCATTCTTGAGTCGCGATGCCCCCCTCTCACCTTTCCCTCAAATCTCGCACGCATAAATCAATGGATTCCGGGAGCCGCGGACTTTTTTCTCCTACCTCGGGAATACCTAGAGCGGCCTTTGAATCGATGCCGTTCCCCCTCTCGCTCCCCTCCTTTGCCGCCCATAATCGCGACTTTTTCGACGGCCGGCGACGACGACACGAAAGTCACATTTGTAGGGGCTGGACGAACGAGGTCGTTGCGGTCCCCGAAGCGGGAGAGAAAAGTCACCATCTTTCTTGGATTTGTGGCGCGGCTGCAAATTGCGCGGCCCCTTTGATCCTACCTGCGCACGCACATGCACACGATGCTTTTTTCTGTGCACCGTGCGACAGGTATCCTTTTCCAGTTGACTAGAGGCCCCTGATTTTAGTACCTTACGCGCTACATTGTGCCAACGACTCCAAGCTCTCTCTCTCTCTCTCTCTCTCTCTCTCTCTCTATATATATATATATATATATATATATATATATATATCTATTTCGCATGCTCGTCGTATGCTCTCCGAGTGTTCGTATCGGCACGAACCTGAGCCACACATTGTAGAGGTGTAATGTAGAACACTACTAACAATCCATATTCGAGGAAAAATCGAACGTAAGATGTTCCATGCCTAATGGCCTCGCTCCGGTGTTGTTTCGTAGCGCCGAGAATACTAAACGAAATAACTGCACGCTTGCCATTAAAATGAAAAATGTCATTATTGTTTTATCGCTCTTTTCAAATTATTTGATGCTCGGGATAAGAAAAATTATACGAGGCTTGAAATAGGTGAAATGATTTGGCGAGCCACGAAATTAATGGTAATTACTTCAATTGTAAATAGAGCGCGTGTGCAATAAAGAAAAATAGGAACCTTGTACTTTACGAGAGAAAACATCTCTAAATAGAAGAGCGATCGATATCTCGTGGTACATTGGAATAAAGCTTATATCGTCAGACTCCATATTTTGAACCACGATATAATATTACGAGGGTCATTTAATTGAAATTCAACTCAGCACCCATAATTATATTTGGTAAGTTTCGCATCCATCGAGAACATTTGGTCATCTATCTACGTTCGCCTTTATACATCACGTTGGTCATTCACAAAGCAATCTATATGACTATATTACACGGGAGGTCTTGTGGAATTTAACAGGAGTGTTTAAATATAAATGGCATTCCGGGCATTATACGCCAACGACCATCACTAGGCGAAAACTGTCGGGTTGTAAAAATTTGAATTAAAGCGCAGCCATTAGGGAATACCGTTCTTCATAAAATATGAATATAACGCATTCGCAGAATTCGATGTGTAATTAAAAATACCAATGATTTACTTCAAATTCACAAGCCGAAAGCCCGTAAACTTGTGCCGGCGCAGAAACAAGAATTATATTTTATATGTGTGCGTACATTTGAATCAGTTTGAATTCAATACTCGGTAGGTCGATCGACTGCAGGAAGTATAATATCGAGCTAAATAATTACATGCAGTCCTTCGAAGTCACTCGACAAAACGCACGTCGAGCAGCAGCAGCAAATGACTTCCTTTTGCTTACAAGCCTGAACAAGCGCGAGGATTCGTTAATCCGAATTTTTATTGTTTCGAGTGTGGGTTTTTATCACAAAACTAATGAAGCCGAAGAAATGCACGTTTAAACAACAAAGTCGGACGATCATTCGTTCATCAAAATAAATGTAAAATGATTAATTGTGATTCTGCCGATTTATTCTTATGTATTTCATTAGGTTTATTTAAGTTTATTTTTAAGTTTATTCGCGACGAATTTTCATGAAAGTACGATTAAACAGGTGCCCGTGACTTTATACACCCAAATCACGTAAATTACAACATCCGTGGCCCATTCAAGGAAATTGAAACGATCAATCGATCGGATTCTCCAGCTTCATTCAAAATACATGGAACACGAGTCGAGCAGCGCGAACGATAGTTTGTGCATAAAACATAAGCTTAGCGTCGTACAAACGCAAATTTGAGTGTGTACGTAAGAGAGCAAGGAAGAAGCCGATCTTCTTTTCTTTATTTTTAAATTATTTTATAACGGAAGATACTTGGAAATTCATTCGCGATCCAGTGCCTTACATTCAAATACATCTAATAAATCACCAGCGAAGGTCGGTTTTTTTCCGCTCGTTTTGCAATCTCGCCTTTATCTCGTAATTTAGAAGCGTCAGATAGCGAGCGTGAATTAATTCGTTGTAAATTAACGCTTCGCCACGGATTCGCTCGCGCCTTGGTCCGAGTGACTCGATACATTAACTGACAGCCTATCTTTATCGCGTGGTCAGGCCCGCTTGAGGTGGAACGGGGTGCGGAGGAGTGCGTGGGTGCAACACGCGCCAGTGCCCATCACTGAAAAAAGAAGTCGAGGACGAGTGCGCGTTGCGCTCGCTCGCGGATAAATCGCTTCGATTCCTGAGTTATTTCAGCGCATGGCTCTATTATACTAGGCGCTCACCCATATTACCTCGTATACTGACGACAATTATTTGCCTCCATGACAATTGTGTATTGGTTGGATGCAAGACTGGAGTTGACCGTGAATACTTTGACATCGACAGGCAACGATATTCAGGGTCACGAAAATAGCTCTTCTAGACACACCGTTTGGTATTGCAAGCAATTTGTTCATTAAAAGCTCTGGAAAAACGATCGACTGGACCTGGTACTCGTCTAAGCAATCGTTAATGTCGCTACCAACCTCCAACCCCATCCAACACACACCACCTTTACGCACTTCCCACTTCCCCAGCAGATCGATCATTACTTTCCGTATTTTATTAAGTCCAGAAGCTTTAGTTTATCGCCTCGCCCTACTAGTAAGCGAAAATCGTGTCGATTTGCTTCTCTCAAGACCTTTTACTACTATTACTTGTAATTTGCATGAGGAGCCGTATTGATTTGCATGGCAAAATAGTTGAATTACGTTCAAGAAAGCAATTGTTGATTATCTCGGGGATCCATCCATTCCTTCTCTTGCCTTTCGCCTGTAGTCCCTCTCTCCGTCTTCTTTCATTTTTCGTCTGTGCGCATTATTGTTAATTCCTCTTTTTATTACTTTTTAACAGACATTTTTTACGAGTTCTACACCACGATTTCGAATAAAGGATGCTGTTCTCTTGTGCGAAACGACAATTTTTAAGTTACTTTCTATGGGGGAAACGAATAGCCTACGCTAGGAGAGATTGTAGGGAGTGACTTCATTTTATTTGTTCTGCTTATACGACAATATAAAGTATTCATAACTTAATTTATAAAGTGCTTTTTCGGTTAATCAAGTTGAACTATTTTTTATAGCCTATAATTGACGAAGGTGTAAATATTAAATAAATATTTACATTTGACAATTGTCATGTAATATAAACGACAAAAATTTATTTAATACGCCAACGAGTTATTTTTGTTTTATTATTCTTAAGTCAGTTTAGTCAAATTGCAGCTTTGAACAAAAAACCATGCTTACGAAAATACGGAATTTGTCAACTTTCCAAGTATATTGTTAAGAGGTTTTCATTCTCACAAGTTTAGAATTACATGTGAGCTATTACATTATCATTGCTTGTAAACGCAATCTTCAATTGTACCCTTATTATTTCGTTCGAAATTCTTTGATGAGAGATTTATTACAAAAAGATGAACGCTCATTATTTAAGAGTCGACTAAAACATTATACATAATAGAAATCAGGGCTTCCATTTATGCAACAAAAAGGTCGACTTTTCATAAAGTATAATCTACTGCATCGAAATGTATTGGAAAAGCTTATCATTTCTTGAAACTTTTGGTATTTCGTTATGAATTTCGTTATGAATAAACGAAAAATTAAAACGAGCCGAGCTGACTACGAAGATATAATACAGGAAGTAAAACTCGATAAGACTTCTCGGTATAAGATCTTGGTACTTTTTTTATCTTTATTCACGTTTTTTTAGCGCGCTACCTTCCTCTTCCCCCTCTTTCACTTCTTGTGCACTCTATCTGTCTCTCCTCTCCTTTAAGAAAAGCAGAGTTATGGTTAAAGAGAAAACACATTTCAACAGTAAAAAGTGTCGGATGGCGGGAGTGCGTGCGTCTGGAACGTTTCTCTACTCTGCCAAAAAACTCTTTTTCTCAACAGTAAATCCCGAGAAAGGACGCGCCTCGAATGTCCTCTAGTGGAACTCATAGTGAGCTCGGTGTTGTTTGAAGAAACAAAATCCTGGCCATATCGAGGAGAATGGAGATTGAAAGAAAGCGATAATATTTGTTTAGGACGGCTGCATGAGAATAACGCGCGCTTTATATCTCCCTCCGGGGGCCCGCAGCAAAAAAATGTTTGCTCGCAGGTTTAATACATTATTCCTATGACTTTGCCTTACATTTTGCGTATTTATATTTAAAAAGTGTCTCGTTAATACATTAAAATGATTGCATTTTTCGGAAGGAACAAATGCTAGGTACGTGATTTCTTTTGTTCGTTCTGTATCTCAGAATTAGAACTCAAAATAGCATTGCAACTGCAGACTGCAACGTGTACAAAAATATGTTATTATATCTCTGTGCATATAAAAGCC
>JAPYYT010004489.1:0-16407 GCA_030522565.1 Ceratosolen corneri | reverse complement strand
AAAAAGAGAAAAAAAAAAAAAAAAAAGAAAAAAAAAACAACTAAGCATATAAGTAAATGACTACCATGTATTAATAAAAGCTTTGCACGGCTTTTCTCATTCGCACGCATCCCCTTATTCTCACCTCTCTCTCTCTCTCTCTCTCTCTCTCTCTTATCTATACATGTCGAGCAAATACGCAATATACATGAGAACGAGGCTCCTTCAAATTGTTTGTCTTCCTGTTAAATGTACATCGTTGTTTTTTTTAATTGCTTGATTAAAGATATGGATCGATAAATAATGGCGCAGGTGCTTTATCACTCCTCGCCCCGTCGCCGTAGCCGCCCTCGTCCTAGTCACCGTCGTCGTCGTCGTCGTCGTCGTCGTCGTCGTCGTCGTGGTCTTGATCGTCAGTCATCAACCTCGTCACTAATCTCGGTCATGTCGTCATAATCGCTGTAGTTGCTTGTCCTTGTCCTCGTCTTCCGTACAATCGCCGCTCCGACGACACATTTGTGCCACCGATAATCACCTCGCGGTCTCCCCACCCCACCCATCTCGCGCATCCTTTTCTTTGGCTCTGGATTCCTGCCTTTCTTCTCGACAGCCACGACGAGGTCTCGCTTTCCCGTCTGTCCGTGCGGTGCAACCGATATGGCGAACGAATGCTTCGAGGATTCCGAGAGTATCGTCCTCTCTCTCTCTCTCTCTCTCTCTGCCAAGTCTCCCCCGTTGCGGCCGCATTGCGTTGGAGCTTCGATAATCCAGAGGGGAAGCCAATAGCTCCTGGTCACCCCGAATCATCGAGCGACACTCCTCCTTGGCTCCTCTTCGTTAAAATAGCTTTGGGAAAGCGCCTGGCCCGCAGCTAGGAAAGTCCCAAAGCTCTCCCGTGCAGCCGACAAGCAGTGCTGAAAAATAATCTGATGTTAAGGCCCTTCATTGCCCGCGGAATCCCACTCTATTTAGACTTCGTAAGGGTTCGCCGCCCCTCAACTCCTCCCAATAAATCCCACTTTCTCCAAGCAATCTGACGAATCGAGCGACACTTTGCTCAGCACCTGCATTTTCAGCATTGGAATGTTGGCAGCGGCATAGTGGCCAGCTAACGAGGAAACAACGAGCGGGGAAGAAAAAACAACAGAGCCATCTCACCTCTGACGCGACGCTCTGCTCTGGCCAATCGACTACGCTTCGCAGTGATCCTCCGGGGCGAGTATTTCCGGGGCCATGGACAGGTCCTCGGCCATGTCTTCGTCGGGCCCGGATTCGTGGCCGCCGTGGCTCTCCGGGTACTCCCTGTCGTCGTTGCAGGTCTCCTCCTCCGTGTCCTGCTCCGCCGGCGCCTCCATAAGCTCGCGCTTTATCAGCCTCGAGAGTTTGCCGCCCTCGGGGCTCTGACCCTCCTGCTTTATGTGCATCCCGGACTCGTCGAGCGGCGAGCTCCTGTCCGTTTCCATTCAGTCTCATGTTAATAATCCCCATTCTTAATATAGCCCTGGGCTTGGACTTTCTTTCGCGATTTTCCGCCCCCTCCACCTGCTTCTAACGCGTGGTGGCGGGGGGAGGGGAGGGGTGGAGAGGATATTTTACTCGGCCTGCCACGTTAAACAATTGCGCGCCTCTTTAAACGAATTCTCGGCGTCTCAAGAACCAAGTCCACGAGGAGCCAAAGTCCTATCATCGCTCGAGGGGTGGGGGTCTGGTGTATTAAGTAGTGTAAAGTGCCGGCTACGGTTGCATGAATCTCGATAAAGAATTGCGCGGGAATTGCAATGAAAGAAATGAGCACTTTGGAGTTTCTTTGGGGGGGCGGGGGGTGAGTTTCGCACGGAAGTCAAGTTGAAGCTTATTGATTCACTTACATTAGATCATTGTGGGCCAAGGTGTGCTCTTTGTCGGGACTCGTTGCTGTCGACGTGCACATGGAGTTGTTAAGGAAACCCATGTTCGATTCGCCGAGTGCGGCCTGGAAATACTCAAAAGGCACCCAAATAATTAGCTACGATTCATGCCCAACGGCCAACCACTATTTCACGATTAATCACATTAATTAATCATATTCATCTCCGCCCATTACAGTTCAGTGCAATAAAGTAAGACCAATGAAAAAGCCTTTTATCAGTTCTATCCTCGAGGTTCTTCCAACATTATGCGAATTCGATCGCATAAGGCCAATTAACCAATCGGTTCGTTAATTAAACATATCGGCTCTAAAATCTACTTGATTGCTGCCAATAATAAGCCAATAACTCTCGCGAATGAGTACACTACTACTTCATTGGCGTAGGCCAAAATCAGTCTTTAAAACACAAGGTCATTGGCGGGAAGAGCTAAGGTAAACAATGCAATAGGTACCTGAAGATTGGCATTGAGAGCATCACCGTACATGGTCGGACTGTGCGTTAGTGTGGGACTCTTCGAAGGTACACCCCTAGTGTGAAAAAACAGAAACGAGATAATTATTAGTAAGCTTTGCGATTCGACCAGTCGCATGCATTTTTATTATATACCTGGAAGAAAGTGTACCGAGTAGAAATTGGGTATGTGTGCTTATAATTCGAGATATAAGTATCTTGTTTATATTGTGTGACAGTGTCATAAATTTAATACAATATAAGTGTATATATATATATATATATATATATATATACATAAATTCAATAAAGTTTAAAAGGTATATATATATATATATATATATATAAAATTTAGTTGAGAAAGGGTTGAAAAGGAGTATACAAAAATATATATATATATATAAAACATGAAAAAAGCTACGTGTTAACGCTTTTCTACGTTAATTATATAGAGTAATGAATAGAGAATAATATAGTATAAAGAAAGTAGAAAAGTAGAAAAGTGATTACATATATATTAAAAATATTAGAGATAAAGAAAGATACAAAAGTTTCGGTGAAAAGAGAGAGAAAGAGTGAGTGAGTGAGAGATATAGAGTGTGTGGCTGAGAGTGAGAGACAGAGAGAGATAGAGAGAGAGAGAAAGAGGGGGAGAGAGAGAGTGAGAGTGAGAGAGAATGAAAGAGAGTGAGTGACTGAGAGAGAGAGAGATAACGGAGAAAGAGATAGTTCAGAGAGTGTTGAAAGAGAGAAAGAGATAGCGAGAGACATAGAGAGAGAGAGAGAGAGAGATAGAGAGAGAGAGAGATATTAATAATACTAGATAATATAATGAAAAAGTGAAGATAATATATTTAAAATGTTTAAAAATTGTAAAATAGTAAAAAAGAAGTAATATAAAATTCTTTGAAAAATTGTTTACCTATTACACCTTTTACTTCTGCAATCAATTGACAGCGACAGATCGAGTAAAAAATGTTTAAAATTGAAAAATTGATAATTCATACTCCAAAGCTTCGAGTTTTTTTTATTTGTTTATCTAAACATGTATTGACTATTCACGAAGAAATAATTTAAATTATATTCACATAGATTTTTGAAAAGATAAACAATCAATTTTAATTTACCCGTATTTTTTTATAACAAATAAAAGCTTTTCATTAATAATAACAAGATGACAACATTTTTTGCAAACAATTCACATTAATCGAAATTCAATCAATTTTGCCTTTAACTTTAAGATTTTACTTTGAGCGAGAATTTCATTAATCTACATTACATACAAAATATCTCAATAATTTACATTTAAACTTGAAGCAACTTTATCGCTTATAAACGGTCCTGGTTTACCTTACGAATTCTCAGTCGATGATCAATCCCTTTAGACTACTTCACTTTCTTTATGTCCGAGTACTTGTCATACACACATATATACCATCGTCACAAATTGCGATAAAGTATATATGGTAGAGTGTGCGTTTTACTCTTGCAAACGAATTTTAAGCTACTTTGAATAATAAGTAATGCCAATGGTTTGCCAGATACGCCATAAAAAGTGACATGCGAGGAATAAAATGTCTCCATCGACCGTTTATGAAACGTAAATATGGAGTACGTATCCCAAAGAAATGGAAGAATTGTATTTTTTCTCTATAGATTCACTAATTTTATGGAGTAATTATATAGATGTTATGGAGAGAATATATCGATGTACAATTATATAATTATATAGCATTTCGTATATTTCAAAGGTTTTAAGATTATTTTGACTAGAGAGTACTCTTGAATTATTTCAATATATAAAATATTTAACTCTCCTCGCGTCAAACATCAAAATTTTTATTAAATTGCAAGTTATTGCGATAATATTAAGTCGGTAAAATAGAATATAACTCAAAATACAATACTCCCATATTACTTTGAGAAATGAAAAGAGTAATAAAGATAGATTATAAAACAGATATATGTGTATATATATATATATATATATAAAAAATATGAAGAAAGAGATGTAGAGATTGTAGAAAAAATTATATAAAGAGACATAAAAATTAATTTAAAAATTCTAAAGCTACATACATACACACACTCGCATATATACATATACATATATGTGTATATATATATATGCAAGTGTAGATGTAGATGTAAGAAAATGGTTGATTTCACAGTTAAATATATCAAAAGTTCAATGCATTATAAATGATTAAAAGTGAAAGATGATGAGAAATTTTATATTCATTATTATTTAATAAGTATAAGCTTATGGTAATAATACCTTAACCGCTGACGATGGAAATGATGAAAATCTTACGCAATTTTTGGTGTGCGATGAGGCCCAAACAGAACGCACTGGATCTCTTACAATTATTCAACACAAACACGCACGCACACACATTTATAGCTGATAAAGCCCCGTCATGCAGCAATCATGAAACTTTACTTTAAACTTACAGCAACATTCACGCGTTAAAGACTCAAAATAAGTGATGAAATATTTTAAACTTTTAATGGCAATGATATACTGTTGGCATTGGATTGTCAGAATCTTTATAAAAGTTTGAAATATTTAATACCCAATGATAATTGAGGTCCTCAATATTAATGCTCGAGAATGGTAGCAATAATGCCTACAATCTCATTTATTTCTCTATAAATTTGAGAGATTTTATTATAATGATTTTTATTTAATATTACACTACTCTGCTACGAACCTTTTAAAAAATCAAATGACATTAAAGTTTAAGATGAAGTGTACCAGTGTAACCTCGAGTTTCGTTGTACATCATCGATAAGTTATTAGCAATTTGCCATTAAATCTCTCATGAGGAGCGAAGATTTTAATTAAATGTTATTTGCGAACGAATAAACTGACTCCTCGGCTAACTCTCAACTATTTGTACATTAATCAAATCAAATTTAATAATTAATCTATTATTTGGCTACGTAAACACCAGCAAGTTTATTGATTATTTAGAGGTAAAAATTTTTAATGCAAATTTCAGTCGAGCCAACTTGACGCAATTTTACAGAGAGTATTCAATTTCGAAATTGTCCACTGCTATTTGATAACAATTGTTGCAATTTTTTTGTACTGTTTTCGGCGAAGGTTAAGATAACGTTGCAACTTTTAATCATAAGATTTGTTCCTCAGCTGTATTGCACACCAAGAAACAGAGGATGTAACGATAGATAAAATAAGGTAGACATTCGCACATATAAATGGACGCATTTACAAGCGTAAATAAGCGTTGTTTACCAAGAAGAAGAAAAAAAGAAAAAAAAAGGAAAAAAAAAAAAACAACAAAACTAGCATTTGTAAAGCCAAAAAGCGCTCCGAGGTACGTTTAATAAAATGGGACCAGATAGAGGAAAAGAAATTGCGATGCAACTTTCTTTTCGGGAATATTTCGTTTCTTTTCTCTATCGTCATGCAAGCGACTAACAGGGTGGAAACTGGGGGTGGGAGTAAAAATAATCATAAGCATCCCACAGCGGTGCCCGATCGTTCAATGGATGGCCTTTCGAAGCTTCTCTCGTCAGAGAATTTTGCAACCTTGTGGGCTTGGGAGTTTGTACTTGTTTTTCTTTTTTTAGCGAAGCCTACGACTATCTATATATATATACACACACATATATATATGTATATATATACGTGTACATAGCTTTACTGTGCAGCCGAAAACATGGGGTTGGGATACTCGTGTAAGAGAAAGAAAAGAAAGTAGGATAAAACAGAAGCGATTAGCAAGCAAGTCACTGTAACCTAGGGTGGGGGGGGGGCTGGATAATACACACGCACCTCTATATATACGTATATATATATCGATATTTATGCATTTATCGGTGATTTTGAGGAGAGGGAGTGTAGTATATAAATATAATGCTTGATCCGAAAGTTACGTGACGCACGCACACATTACCGCGCATATACACACGCACGCACGCAACCGCGCAGGCACACACGCAGCTACGTTTACAAATGCGCGCGCGCGCGCGCGCGTATACACGCAGCTATGCACACGCACGCACCTTGCCGCGCAGCCACACATACACAGAGATAATAGAACGAAGCATTATATTACGTAATAGATATTATATTGGATGGAATAATGTCAAAAAGATTCAAGTGGAGAGGCTTTGAGAGACGAATTTCTAATTTTCATTTCCCTATATTATTGCCATTATTCACTATTCTTTTACGAAAGTATAATTGATTATGCAAAATAGGAGGACGTGTTTCCTAATGAATCTTAATGATTTTTTTTTTTTTTTTTTTAATTTACAGTGCATGAAATAAGAAAATATTTATTTAAGGAAAAAAAAAACAATTATTTAAGGAAAATGACACGACTTCCCTTATGATGTCAATTGTTTCGATCGTCAAAATATGCTTAACGATATATCTCTTTGCATAACTGAGTATACGTTAAAGGAAAATAACCCAAAAAGTTGAAGGAAATTATAAGACTTGTTCTGGTCCAGCGGAAAAGTAAAATTTCACGCTAATCATAATGGCGATAGGTTTTATAATGCATTATCGAGATTGTAATTTAGTGTTAGTATATAGCGTATGCTTTATATTTTATCTAGAAATAAGGGAGTTGTCTCAAGCCTCTCCGAAAGAATAGTTAATCCGTAACGAAAGAGGATAAGGAAGTAACGGACAAGTATAGAGTGAAACCGAATTTAAAAATGAGTGGCTTTAAAGAGTAATTTTAAAAAAGAAAAAAATGTAAAATATCGGCTAACTATGAGAAGAGTATTTTATATGGGGTAATGAAAAAGTAAGAAAGTTATCAAAACCATTAAATTTCATAAGAGACGATGATAATAAGTAAAGATCAAAACTTAACCGTTACTCTTACTATAATAAAGTGATGCATTTCAAATGGCAAATTTCCGTGCAAAATATACTCTAATTAAACTATCTAAAATTCCAAAGTTAGATTAGTTACTACATACAGAAGTAAGGAAATTTTATTTCAAAATACGACTTTGTAATAATGACTTGTTGTTAATAAAAAGGAGCGTAAATGTAAAAATCGGCAAATTTGCGGCACACGTTGTTGTACAAAGATTATAAAAGCAATTCAATAATAACTTTCTTGCCGTCGACAATTATGGCAATGAGAAACAATAAATAAATTAAAAGAACACTCATGAAAAGTAACATAAATGATCTTTGGGACAAATTGATTTGACGGTGGTAATAGGGGGGTGGGGGTGGGGGTGGGGGTTGGGGGAAATGGAATGAGAATAACAGAAAGAGTTTTAAGACAAGGCAGACATAGACAGCAAGATGGACTACGTCGGGTACACGTCTTATTTGTATTTACTATTACTATTATTATTGATATTATTATTACTCATATTATTATTATTATTATTATTGTTGTTGTTGTTACTGTTACTGTTATTGTTATTACTATCATTATCACTATTATTATTACTATTACTATTATTATTATTATTATTAATGTTGCTGTTGTTGTTGTTATTATTATTATTATTATTATTATTGATGTTGTTGCTTTTGTTGTTGTTGTTGTAGTTGCTATCATCATCATCATCATCATCATCATCATTATTATTATTATTTTTTGTTGATGAATATTTTCTCTCTCTCTTTTTTTTCTTTCTTTTATCATTTCGCTCTTTCGTATGCTTTATTTTAGTATATTTTTTTTTTTTATGTCAGCCAGCAGAGCGCAGAATTTTCTAAAATAGTGGTAGTGCTTACTGTGCGGAGAGGTGGGGTGGAGTGGGTGATGGGGTTGGGTCATATTTCCTGGGGCGGCCGCGGGACAGATGCCGCCGCTTTACGAACTCGGCGTCGTCCACCATCCAGAATGACCCGAAGTCGTCCTCATAGCGCACAAAACACTTGTGCAACGATAGATTGGTGCGGATCGCGTTCTGTATACACAGATAAAGACCACCAAGAAATAGAGAAAAGAGAGTACAAAAAAGGTTCAAAGGTTGTTTCCTGTTGTTTTTTTTTTCTTTTTTCTTTTTAAAGAAAACTTTATGTTTTTTTTCTTTCTTTCTTTCTTTCTTTCTTTCTTTTTTCTTTTTTTTTCTTTTTTTTTCTTTTTCTTTCTTTCTGTTCGATTGATTTATCGTCGATAAATTTTCGTTCACTGGAAGTAATTGGCTTCTCTTGACCTTGCGACGCTAACCATAGCGGTGCTCTTTTACTTTATTTATACTACTTTGTACTCTGGCATGTGGAGAAAAGAAAGTAGCTTCCCAAAGTCCTCGTGTATTATTCCGCTTAATGAAAGATAAAAAAAAGGATGAATCGTCGCGACGCTGAGTCTTGCGGTTTTAAAAATTGCGTCGCCCCGTTTATTATTAGGTCCTTGTGTTCGAATTTTAGCGAAGGATGATATTTTGCATTAAGAGGAGGACACGTTATAATTGTTTTACGGTAAATATTGCTTTGTCCGGGATCTCGTGTATTGCATCGTTGCGTTAATCTAATAATTCACGTACATTAATGAAAGTCCTCCAAGTCATCGAGTTCAATGTAGACTGAATTATTAGCGAGGATACTGAATAGTGGCTGGACAGACTTTTGAATGAATAATGTAAATAGACTGCGAAGGAAAAGAAAAGAAAAGTAGGGAACAAAACAATAAAAAAACAATTACAAACCGATCGATAAAATTGATTGATAAGTGTTTGAAGTTACTTTGTGAAGTCGCTTTCTTTTCAACGCATAAATCTGAATTGAATGCAATATTCGCTACTTAGTCCATTTATCCATTTCTTGCAACTACCATACGATTTTCGCACAACCCGACCTACAACTGGATGAAAAAACAACTAAATGCCTCCCCAATTTTCTCTGTTTTTGGCTGTTGTTCATTCTCTGACAGTGTGTGAGTGCGTGCGTACATAACAACGTGTCAGAGTTCGAGAGTCAAGAAAGAGAGAATAAATAGTGAAAATAAATACAGAGGCACTTAGTAGACAAAGAGATCCGTAAAACTGCGAGTAAAAGGGAAGAAAGGGAGTGGCTCGCAGAAAAACTGTAAATGAAAAAAGAAAACGAGAAATTACATTCTCGTGCGAGTGGCGTCAATGTAAACGTGCTAATAAATGTCCTTTCGTGTTCATTCCCTCTTTCTCTCCGCAATCCCCTTACCTACTACACCTACTACGCATGCTTATCATTGAGATATTGTGCGAGCGGTGGGAGCTCGAAAGCGCGGAGCCTCGGAATTTTGCGTAACAAGCTTCCGCGAGAGTTTCACAGCTCAAAATTTTTCGGCTCGCACATCCGGCAATTGGAGGCTCGATAAGACTCGAACCGGAGCACGACTTTTAAATAAGCATCGGGAATCCGAGAGAAAGAGAGAAGTGGATGATTTTGCGTGTGTTGAAATTAGCTCCGGGGGGGGGGGGGGGGGGGGGGGGGGGGTGGGGGGGTGGTGGATAAAAGCGGATGCTTCCATTCCGTGAGAGATCCCTCAGCTTTAGGCCGCTCGATGATCGTATACTCGAAGATCCCCCTAAGGACCCTCCGACGTTTCTCAATTTTCCCTTTAGCTGCACATTCGGCTTGTCCCGCAAACTCACACCTCCAATCCTTACACGTACCCATTCACAATGGCACAACACAGAGGCACACGCGCCCACACACACGCGCACACGCACACGTACACCCACACGCACGCACGCACACGATTAAACAAACAAACAAATAAATAAATAGATAAATAAAACAGCAAGTAGACAGATTGATACAGATAGAGAGCGAGAGAGAGAGAGAGAAGGCGAGAAAAACTGATAGAGATAGTGATATGTACGTGTGTTTAGAGAGACAGGCACTGTTAGTCGCTGCAAAGCCCGCATGCTTGTTAGGCAAACTCCTCGTCTCTGCCATTTCTCATCGCTACATTCCTCACTCTCACGCACCACGCACGCATCATTATCATGCGTATGCATACGTGTGCGCTCGTATCAGAGTTCGGGGCTGGCGAGGGGGAGAGACGGCCTGCCTCCGCCACCGCTCTATCTATTCTTTTCTTTATAGGGTCTCGTTTCTCTGCATTTCGTGGTCGTTCGTTCGCCGAGTCGAGTCGCAACATTCTTTCTCTATGATAGAGCCTTCCTTAGCATTACCTACTACCTATCCCACATTATTCATACTCGTGGTCCATTATTATTATTATTATTATTATAATTAAGGGAACATGCGTAACAAGGAATAAGTTGTGGATGCGGGGGGTTGGGGGTTAGGGGGGTGGGGGTGGACAAACTTTGGGTTTAACATTCGTTGATGAACTAAGCATATGGCTTATTGCTTATGTACTTACACTTTCGCTTCGAAAAATTCATAACTTTCTCTCGTGAAATTATGAAAATCTCTGAAAATTTTCATTAGTCTCTTATTTTACATTGTATCTGCTCTGTACGTGTGTTCGTGTTCGTGTGGGTGTGTGCACGCGCAAGCGCGTGTCTCAAAAATTACCACATGTTAATGATACGCAATTCTGTAGTTATTGTTACTTGAAAATGCTTTATCACCACGATAAGAAGAAAATGAAAATAAAAACATTCAACTCTACGCACAACTACTACTAGAATCAGCTATAATATTCAATTGGATGCTTTTTCATCTGTTCATTAAATATTTATTTAAGTTCAATTTTATGGCATTTTCAATCATTAGGTTAATGTGATTTCAATTTCCATTTAAATAAATATTTATGTTAGCGACATTTTTGTAAAATTAAATCATCGACTGTACTATAAGGACAGTTTATGTTTAAACAAACACGTCGTACGCTCATGGCTTATATTTATAGCAAATACTCATAATAAACTTTGATAGCTAATAGATATTGACCAACTCCTCCTCTCAATAATAAATAAAAGTGCAATTATTGTATAGAAGATGACATTAAGAATTATTTATCCATGCACATGACACTTGTGATAATCAACGTAATCGTCGAAAATCTTTAAACCAAAGAATACTCTATTAACTGTAACTACACATTGCAATACTTTAATTGAAAAATATCTTTTTGCTAGATCTTTCAAAATTTTAACTAAAAACAATAATTAAATATAATAATAACAATGATAATGTTAAAATATATACATAAAAATCTATAGCTTAAGATATTAAATATTCAAACAACAAAGAAGCTTCAATAAAGAGAATAATTGTATGAAAAGTAAATGCAAGCCGTTAAAATCTTAAATTACACGATGATTTTCTTTTGTTTTTGTTTTGTTTTTTTGGCATACGATATAATGTAAATATATTTATGAATGTAATATGCAAAAATTTACTTGAGCCGGAAAATTCCAGATTGTTTAATTGTACTCTGTAAAATCGAAAATGTGCGCTGGACATTAAATACGATAATACATTGACTGCACCTACGCATAATAATAAGTGCAGCGAACAACCTGGAATTTTCCCTTTTGAGAAGCGCCTCGACTCGATAAACTCGTGACTAGTACGCATATTCAAAAAATTTGTCTACGGAATAAAGAAAATACAAATAATAAAAATTCACACATATTGTATAAGGATTATTATTAAGCATATTATTAAGAATATGCGAGTTACTGCTGTGTACCTAATTTGACGTTTCAAAGAAAATAGAAAATTAACACACTCAAGTTCCACAAACGATTATAATCTAATCGATGATCTTATATGTAGGTGTAAGAGATAAAAGATAACTTTACCAATAACGTTTAATAATAAGATAAATAGCTAAGATATCACCAAGGCAATAAATGTCACACACATACACAGATAGGTTAAAAAATATTTCATATAAAATTAACCATTGTAATTATACGAAAATATATATATATATATATATATAGCAACACTCGTGCGTAAAATACGAGTACTTATAGTCAAATTACGTATAAATATTTTTAAGCACTGTACTATACTAGAGTAAACATATTGAAAAAAGATACACATGCGCGGTCGCACGCACGCGACCACGCGCACACGCACACACGCGCACACATAAATAAGATGAAAATTCAAGAATACGGAAGAATAAATCTAGAAAATATGTAGAAAAGGTTAAAATGTGTATAAAATTTATAAAAATGTAAGTAAATATCTAATAATTATTAAAAATACTATATATAATGAAATGTGAAAAAGGTTTGAAAATTTAAATACGTACACATACACACACATCTGCACACGCTTATATGCACCCGCAACCCACACCCGCGCGTGCGCACGCACGCGCGCACGCACGCACGGACACGCACACGCACACGCGCACGCACACATAAAAGCAGAATAAGTGATCGTTTATCTACTTAGAGAAAAAAAGAGACATAAAGATAAAATAGAAAAAGAGATAGATATATATATATGTAGGTACAAAGATGATAAAAGCGCCTTTAAAATGTGAATATAAATAATGTGTTTCTAAAGAAAATACGTATAAGCAAGGGTGAATAATATATAGGTATATATTTAAAAAAATCTTAGTGTTAAGTGCTCGAAAGTAGAAAAAAGTCATATAGGAATAAAAGATTTCAAAACAATAGTGAATATAGATGACGTTCGGGTGTGATTTTTCGTTCTATTGGGCTTTCTTCCCAGTCATAGTTTATTGAATAAATTATAGTTAAAAATGAGTGGAAGTGAGTGCTTTCTATCAAATAACTATGAAAGAGACATAGAGTCGAAATTTCGAGAAAGTGGGAGAGACATAGAACAAAGCTTGGCGATTATGAGATTTGTGGAGGTGAGACTGGATTTTATAAAATATTGTGACATAAAATGAGAGAAAAAATCGAAATATATACTTTTAAAGATGAGTAAAATGTAAAGTGCACGATTATGTACGATCGACAATAAATTACATTGATGACATTGACTGACTAGGCTAATGAACAATTAATTGTATTATAGTTATATGAATGTGTAATTACTGACAAAATTGATAAGTTCCTGTTATATGCTATTGTAATAAAATAATGTATGAGCATTATTGTCCCTACTTTAACAGTTTACTAATGAAAATAACAAACGCTCGATCGTTCATAATTGTTTAACTTCACTAAGAGCGATAAATATATATGTATACGAGATAAATTATAAAAAGTTTCTATATAATGAACATATAAATATTGGTAATAGTCATAAAATCATATAGATGTACACGTATACACGCACACAAACGTATGCGCGTTTTCATATACGTATGCATACACATAAATACGCATACGTACGCACGCGCGCGCCTGCACACACACATATATACGCAAATGTATATATATATATATAAATATATATAGACAAATGTATATATATGTATAAATATATATTCACAAATTTATATATATATAAAAATATATATAAATGTATGTATATACAGATAGGTCGGTATGCGCGCGCGTGCGTACGTACACGCACAAGTATATTTACATATCTGTACAAATATATGTAGAGATAAGGCGCGCGATATTGTATCGGCGGCGGTGGTGGTGGGTGGTTGGTGGTGATGGGGGTTTGGGCGGGTTGGGTGGTTTGAGGTAGTTTGAGGTTGGGTGGGGGTGGGGCAGGGTGTCGAGATGGAGACTATTAGAGGGTGGTCGTGTGGGGGTGGGGTGGGGTGGGGGGTGGTGGTGGGGTGGGGCAACGTACCCAGTCGTGCTGCAAGCGCGTTGAGGGCGTCTCTTGTAAAACTCCACTTCATCCACCGTCCATACGGCCCCCTTCACGTTTTCGACTCGCATGAAACATTTGTGGAGAGACAGGTTGTGTCGCACTGCGTTCTATACAAAATAATACACAGACTAAATAAGCAACGCAAACAAATTAACTAAGCCCAACGCAATCGCGACACTGCCGCAGCGGTCGGATTGTCAGAGAATAAAAATTAATAAAAATAATAATGATAATGATTTGAGCGGTTGGTGGTGCTCGGCTTCGATTTATGCTTTGAACGATTTGCAAATACGCCGGAGGAAGGGGGCAAGGCAAGGAGTGGGAGTGGGGGGGTCAAGGGTTAAGGGGTCGTGGGGCGCAAAGTGACGGGAGCGAAAATTATGACGAAGGGTTTGATTTGTAATTCTTCTGCTGATATCGGGCGCATGTAAGCGGGGCAAATAAATTACATTAATATCCAGGCTATTTGTTTGATATAACACTTGCGCTTGGCATTTCTTTATGCGGATTAATTTTGTATTTTCGCGTGAGCGTATTTAATTTGCACGGTCTGGCCCGTAGGAAATCTAGCCAAAACGAAGTTTCTCCGACGAATCGTTTAATGAACAATGGCCACTGCATCTGCCATATGAAAGTGGACGAAAACGAATTGATTTTAAGAAAGTGAAGAGTAATGACGACTCGCGAGGGAATTTGAAATCGCTCAAAGTATTAATTGAAGTCGGATGAGCTGCACCTTAAAATAAAAGTGAATGAAAAAAATTGGAAACGAAAGAAAATGTTTTGCTTCAACGAGTAGCTGTAGAGAAAAGAATATTACGAGAATTGGAAGTTTAGTTAGCCAATGGGAGAGAGAAAGAAGGTGTTTTTTACGTATAGATGGATTCGCAAGTTTAATGCATTGATTGTTGGACATTAATTTTAATAGCGCACAACTAAGATTTTAAAGGCTGGTACATTGTTTGTAGTAGGTGAAAGCCATTTTGTTTATTACTACCTGTTTTATTTATTGTGTAATGTTAAAAAGTGTGGAAACATCACCGTTTACTTGAATATAATACTTTTTCTTGCTCTATTATTTTATAATAATTTTTTATTTTTGCATTTGTTTTCATTTCTTTTTCGTGCATTTATTACGAATTATGATAGAAGTCAGTTAAAATCTGAATTTAATTATCGACTCGAGGTCTTATTATGTACAGTTGCAAAATTTCCTGCACAATTGTCATTACAATTTAAGTTTATAATCATTAGTAATAAATTCTCTAATATTGGAAAAAAATGTACGAAAATTAAGACCTCTTATATTAACAATTGAGAAAAAAATTAATGAATAGATAATTGTATTATTATCATAAATGAGTATGCATTACAAGATTTTATAGATGCTGAAAATAATTCAATTGATGATACTTCCATGTCTAAAATAAGATTAGCGGCAAAAAAAGTTATGGAACAAATTAAATTAGGTGACATTTAACGTAATATCTAGTTATTATCAAACAACTAACGACTAATTGTACAAATGTACAGGAATATTAAACAAAAATAACACTTATTGCACACATTATTACTGTTATCGATGAAAAAAAAAAAAATTGTTTTGAAAGAAAATAAAAAGTGCGTACACACTAATTATCTATATAACTGAGAGTGATAATGTCTAAATGAAAATTATATTACTTATAATGTCAAACATGGTATGTAATCAACGACTAAGATAACAAAAAAAAATAAATAAATAAAATAAAATAATAATAACAATATTAAATTTGTACGAAATTATGAAATAATAAAAAGAAAAGATAACAACAAAAATAGAAATGCAGTTGACGTTAAAAATTATAAATGATTAAATCGGTACGATATATGTGGCATTCTCATGTCAATAAAATGCACAACTAGGTGACTAAAACTATAGGACAACGACAACAAGTTCATGCCACAGGGTTTTTATAATTATAAGATTAGTGGCTGTAACAAAATAAGGTATAAACAAAAAAAAAGAACGTATATTTACATATACGTGTACATACAAGTATCACGCACATACATACACACGCCCAAACATACGCGCATTCACACGCGCATACATACGTACGTACGCACACGCGCACACATACGTACATACATACACAAATATGTACGTACATACATGCATGCGTACATAGGTATGTATACATGTACATATGCGAGTATCGATATACATATGCATATACATACATATACATGTACATATATATGTGGATACATGTGTATATATAGATACATGCATGCGTGTATACACACGCGCAAACACACGCGTACACACGCATATGCATATAGGCATAAGCATATACATATATATATATATATATATATATATATATATATATATATATATATATA
>JAPYYT010004482.1:0-10038 GCA_030522565.1 Ceratosolen corneri | reverse complement strand
AATATCCGTTTATTATATTATGTATATTATTTGTAATTATTATGTTGGAATATCTCATATTTTACGATTGCCATGTTATACGCCAATGTAACTCCTGTAATGTACATTAATTCTTTGCGTCTGAATTTGTAACGATACGCTCCCCCATTTAGTGCCTCTCCGATGCCATCGTGTGTCTTTCATGCGCGCCACTTATATTTTGCGATCACAGCTTCATCAGCCAAGCGCAGCAAGCAAATGAGCTGCAGCGCGCCATTTTGCGATCACAGCTTCATCAGCCAAGCGCAGCAAGCAAATGAGCTGCAGCGCGCCACGTCTTGGTGCAGGGCTCATGCATATTCGCAGCGCAGCCCCCTTTCCACCGTCTTGGCCTTGCCCCCCTACCCCTTTCTCAAGGAAGTAAAATTCTATGCACATCAATCTCAGTAGAGTAGGAAAATTAGTTGACCCCCCACCACCCGATAATTGGACACCCTCAGCGGCCTAGCTTGCCCTGTGACTATAAAATAGGGCCGCAATCACACCGGAGGCAGAATTTCTCTTCGGTCCCCAGTGCAGTACCGTGGTCTTACAACGCAAGTTTTCTCTCCAGCCCAGCAGTCCGCCTGCGTACACAAGAAGCTGCTCCCCGACGCTAAGCTCGCTACGCCAAGAAGCCCGCGACTGAACCATTCCCATGCTGGACGGAGCTGCCAAGAAAGAGCACAGCTCGAACAGCGCATCAAGAGGCAAGTAGCAACCGTTACGTCTCCCCTCGTCTTGCTCAACGCAGAAGGTTCACCTTTACGAGTAACGAAGATACATAACCTCCTTTGGCAACATGTTGCCGATCGAGATCTCCTCGGCCAGTAAGCCGAACATCCTGTAAGACCACGCCGCGATTCGTCTAATCGTAATTCAAACGTCCGACGGGACACGTCGCCGTCGTTTTCGGACTTCGATTATCTTGTTAAAGTGTACGCCAATTCCGCGGCAATAAATTCACGCGTGACCAGTACGGCAGTACGGGATATCGATGGCATAAAAGTTTAAAGAAAGAACGTAAATTCCATTTATAAAACCATCCACGCTTCGCGTATCGTGTAAGTGCGGCATATAACAATTCTTATAACGACAATAGTATAATTGACTGTTTTTTAAACAAGTGCGACTTCTTCAAGTTATTTTTGTTCAATGATATTTAGTGTTTTACCGGCATTATATATGCCGCTTTTGTGTACGATTCTTTTACCCTGCTATTTCAGCCCTTCCACTATCTGCTTCTCCCTCACACATTCGTGGGTCGAATTCTCGGTCACACTCGGGTTCGGGCACGAACATTTAGTTCTTTCGAGCCGAACTCTGAACAAATAGAATATAGTAAAACAGATGACAATATTTTGCAGAATACAATAATAAATGCTTTGAACCCAATTAAAAATTAGTATTGGCACCAGAATATAAGCATAAGAAAAATATAGGTTAAATAATAAAGGAAAGAAAATGCCTGGAGGTAAGTATAATGAGGATTTGATGAGGAGAACACAGGATGGGATAATATTTACATCAGATAGCATCATTCTTTATAAATGATCTGTTTATATCTATGATAAAATTTTATTTCTAATATTATATCTATATTTAAAAATATAAATACTAGAATATTAATGGCTTTTTATTAATACATTCAAAATTAAATATTTTAAAATAATATATATCATCACGTACAAATCAGGTAAAAATACAAATACGCAAATTTACAAATGTAAACGTATAAATCACGTAGAATATCAATATGTAAAATTATAGGTTTTAATACCAGTTCATCTGTTAATAATTTGCAAATGGTCTTCTAATATTAGAACCCTAATATAAATGTACATATGTTATGTACATAACAGTATTATTTAATATTTCTATTTTTCAATTACGGGTAATTTTAAAAAATCTTTTGGAGTTTATTATTGTTCGAGATTCCAACAAAATTACTATTATTTTATTCTATATTACCATTTATGCTTGAAATTTTTTTTGAATATTTCTTATGTTTATAACTGCCAGATGTTCCCCCTAAAGCTTATGAATGTAAGAGTTGTGAATGCAAAATACAATTTTGCAGTATATCAAACGCCTTCTTTGTCTTCGTTTCTTTCTACCCTGCTATCCCCCCCTCCACAGTCGGCCTGTCCATCACATCACTGTGGGGAGAGCTCACACTCAGGTTGATTCCCGAACAATTATAATTAATTAAATATCAGATCGTTCGGAAAAAAACACGATGTGTAAACTCTCCCCAAACTGTTAAGAGGAAGAGACAGATAATGGAAGAGGAGTGGTACCAGCAGGTATCAAAACAGTAAGAGAATTTATTGAAATTAATATGCTGAATATAATATTAAAATTTAGTTGTATTTATGTTATCTTGAAAGTTTATAAGTTAAAAGAGTGCACTAATAGTCACTAATGTGTAATAAACAAAGTATAAATCTTGTATTTCCGTATGATCGGCATGAATAAACTATGGGGATATATAAAACAATAGAGACATGAAACTCTCGTTCTAGGCGGAGGTCATAAACATCGATCGAAACGTGACCGTAAAATGACACTCCGGGATTATTGTATAAGACGAAGGTATTTGGCTAACATTGGGCATTTATAAATATATTCAAATTTTCTTCTAATTTCCAAAAAAATTTAAATAATATTTTGAGAGATCCATAACTCTTACAGAATCTCGAGCATAGAATAATTCTTATAGATTTTAATAATTGTAAAAACGAACTTGAAGAATAAAATACCGTATGTACTTACTCTTCGTTATCATGAGCACCTATAAATTATTAATTATAATTATATAAATAAAAGTATATAAATATATTGTATAAAATAGGATTCTATTAAGCATTCTTACACTCAAGGTTTGTCATCTATTATTGTACTGATAGCTTATGTTATAAGAAAGATATCAGTATTTAATCCAATTACTCAATATACCAACTTTAAAATATTTATTAATATTTGTTCGTAATTGTTCGAGAACCAAATAGAAACTCGAAAGTCATTAAATGATATTGTTTCTATTGACATTTGTCTTGAATACTTTTTATGTTTATGATTGCCAGATGTCCCCGAAAAACCAATAAATTCTCAATAATACTTCATATATATTTTCCGGATGACAGTGATTTGAAACGGTCGAGTTTTCCCAGCATTGGATTCGAAAGATCGACGATAGTCAATATGACCATCACGTGCCTTGCAGTGCACGTGAAAAGGCGTAAAATTAAGAAACAAAACCTTCCAAGAACCCACCCGCAGTTGCCAAACATCGTACAATTTGTTTGCACACCAAATCGATGCATATTTTGAAAAGTGTAAACATCAAGCGACGTCACGGGCCGAATCGTCTGCACAAGATTTTATGCGCCGACCCGACGGTCCGACGCGCGGCCGGCCGCCGCTTTAACGCCACCACCGCCTAAAAGAGCGTCAATGAAAGCTGAATAATTAGTTCTTAACAAATCACTGAAAATTCCCACTGTCATAGATGTACAAGAAAAATCCCCCCTTAAGAGAAGTGGGGTGAAGACTAAACATCATGGCTGCGGTACACTACTTCAGATATCCATTAGTCTCCAGATCGTAGTACCGATCTATCAATTTTAATTAAATAATCTAATAGTAATCTCTCAATTCAAAATTGTGTTTAGTGATTAACTTCTCAGTAAACAGGGTAGGCAGTCCAATAACAAAGTTCAAGTTGCGCATTGAGTGGGCAAGGGCTCATGATTGTGTCATTCATTCTACGCGATTGAAACAGCGAAAGCAGCCGCCAACATACAAACGCCCTGCGCACAGGTACTCGCGAACAAGCATAAGCAGTGTGATCAAGGAAGCTGCTACTAATGCGCAATTCATCAACTTCACGCGGCATAATCTTGGATCAAAACTCAAATCCAGTAAGCAGACACACGCAGACTCGCATGTAAAGCCTGTTGATCTAAAGTAACACAACAAGTCCATGCTTATTTAGGTAAGATTCAATTTACGCTTGAATATTACAGCAGTGTGGACTACAATGACATATAATTCATAAATACGTAACACCACTTTAAGCGTTGTGGTATTCAATTTACACCTGGATATTGCGCCCATGTGGAAATAAGCAACATTTAATTAAACTCACGGAACTCAACACATTTTGCAATTTCACTTCAAGCTATGGCGGTATTCAATTCGTGTCTGAATATTAAAATAGTTAAAGATTTATAATTTAAAATTAAAACAGTATTATATTAATACTATATCGTCTAAAGACAGCATTATATTTCAATACGTTAAAATAAACACCGTTTTACAGTATTACACACGCCGACTTCGCCTTTGTTTTATTCTACCCTCCTATCTCTGTATCTCCACTATCCGCCTCTCCCTCACACCATCTTGGAAGAGCTTTTTTCTCAGGTTAATTTCCGAACAGTAATCAAATGATTAAATATCAAACGTAAGTAAATATTGTATATCAAATAATTCACATTATTTAAATAAATACTATAAACGTAATAATAATCTTCCTAATAAATTATCTGTATTCTTAAATTTTTTGAAAATTTATGCAAATAAATTTTAATAGTCGGCCAATAGTATAACATTTTTTTTTAATTTTACTTTTTTTAATGATTTGTATAATTGTTATTTTGTAATCCAAGATTAAACCGATATACTGATGAAATATACTCATGAAATCTAGATATTTAAGTTATAATACAAACATTTATTTATATATTGGACCATAAATAATAAATTTTATTATTGTATTTACAGGTATAAGATTTCATTAATAACCTGTATTTCGTTTTAGTAACAGGTTTTCCAACTCATATTATTTGCTAAAAAGGTAACTGTGAGTTATTTAACATAATTATTCTTTTATTCTAAATATTCGAATCATCATATTTTATATTTTATATTTTATATTTTTCATATTAAATATTGTAATACTCGTTTTATTCTTCTAATATTTAAACATAACTTTTTATTTGAAGCAAATCAACGCAGTTTTTAGTGTTCAGTAATTAACCGGAATGTGTGCTCTCTCAGGTGATGTGAGAGAGAGGTAGATAGTGGAAGAGGAAAAATGGCAGAGTTGAGAGAAGATGAAGACTGAGGAATCGTTTATAATACTGTAAAATGCTTTTATTTAACAGATGTAGTGAATGTCGAATAATTATACTTTCTAAGTGCTTCTAATTTGTACTAATATAGTGTTAAAAGTAATTGAAGTTATAGGTTAAACTGATATTGTAAGAATGTTTGTTATTTGCTACGGAAATGCTAATTTCTGTCCGGTTGCTGTAGTAGCGCCCTGTCGTAAGTTGAGCACTGAGTCAACTGGGGTTCAGTCTCTGTTGATTGTCTTAAGCTCGCCAATTGATGGTAAATCCGACCTTGTATGTAGCGACGTGCTGTCGTTTCAGTTCTGGTCAGTTATTTTCAATTGTTGTCCGACAATGTATATCGAGTACTGATACTTTATTTTCTTTGTCACTATTTAGTTTTGCTTGTTCTAAAGACAAGTAATTAGTCTTTTCTCTTACGAGTCTTGACGAATTCTGCCAATCCGGCGTTAGGTGTGATCGCAATTAAGTTTCATGACTTCACCCCTCTCCTTGAAGATGGGAGGTGACGACGAAGTGGCAGCTATGCTTTAGGGCGATATACCATGGTTTGCGTTCTTGCTCTTACGCTTTGAAGCACCAATTGTTGTTTTCAATTATGAATCGGGACATTTTGAATATAATGCGAGATTAGACAACTATGCTAGCATTCCCGGAAAGTTATTTCTGTTAATTTTATAGTCATATTGTAAAACACGCGATGGACGTTTTTGGCCATCAGCGGGCAATCAAAGAGCAGTTCGAGTAAACAAGGTTGATAAATTGTCGTTGTCATGTATATTCTGAGAGAGCATTTTGGAAATCATAAAAACATAAATTAATTTCCAAACTATAAGGTAGAACTGAGAGATATCGAGATTCTCTTGGAATCTCGAACACTTAGGTATTGTATAATGTTAGTATAAAATAATAAATTGAATATTTGTTGTTGTTTATAAGATAAAATATTAGTATTAATCATACAGTTATTATGATTAGATGTATAATGGTAAATTGTACATTTACTGTTTCAAATTTATTTTTCATTTATTGTTTTCTTAAATAGTAATTAGTTTTCACTTAAGCATCTAAAATATTTACCTTTTTTGGAATAAAATTGATAATGTCAAATAATTTTATCATATAAATAATAACTATAAGTATATATTATATACAATAAATATACCACATCGATCCATTGCCATGAGATTTGTACCTCTTCGTAAATGCAGTCGTAATTGAAAAAAGGCATGTTGGCGAAGCGCTAGCTCACGCTGCCTCATATTTTCATCTTCTGTAACACTACTTCGGGTATTAAATAGATTTTCGATTTTTTTTTGAATTGGTTTCACAAAATCATTAGTGAAAATAACGGTTGAAACCGAGGAAGCACAAAGTTGTTGGTATTTAGGACAGTTGTCATTGCATCGACCGGAACTGTCATCATGTGAATTTACTGATGTATCATCAATTTTAGATCTTATTGATGAAGATCCTAAGAAAAGTAAAAAAGAAAGTTTAACTTTTATAAAAATATATCAATATTAAATTAATTACATTTATTTTTTATTAACTATATTGAAATTCAATTTTCATTAAAAAATTTATTTATTATTCTTTAGACGATATGGTATAAATATAATATGCTGTTTTAATTTAGAATTATAAATCTTGAACTATCTTAACATTCAGTCATGAATTGAATACCGCGATAGCTTTACGTGAATTTACAAATATGTTGAGTTCCGTAAATTTAATAAAAGGTTGCTTATTTCCGCGCGGGTGCAATATTCAGCCGTAACTTTGAATCTTACGATGCTTGGTTGAAGTCATCTCGCTCCTTGCGGGAGAGCACTTTTCTTGCACATCTATGAGAGTAGGAAATTTCGATGATTGGGTAAGAGCTAATTTTAGCTCTTTATTCAAGCTATTCGAGCTAATTATTCAATTCTCATTGGTGCCCTTTGACCGGTTGTGTCGATGCTCTTTTAGGCGATGGAGGCATCGAAGCGGCGACCGACCGCGCGTCGGAACGTGAACCTTGTACCGACATTTCAGTCTGTGATGTCGCTTGATATACTATTCAAAATATGCATTTATGTTGTGATAAACAACTCGTACGATATTTGGCAATTACGCGTGAATTGTTGAAAGGTTTCGTCCGTTACTTTTATGACACGCACCTTGACATTATGGTCATATTGACCATCGACGACCTTTCGAGTACAATGCTGCGATAACTCGACGATTTCAAATCACTGTCAACGTGAAAATAAATTTCAAATATTATCAAAATATTAGTTGGCTGTTTGGGGACATCTGGCAATTATAAATATAAAAAACATTCAACGCAAATGTTAAAGAAACAATATTATTTATAGACTTTCGATTTTCTATTCGGTTCTCGAACAATTTTTGTTAAAGAAAGCAACAAAAATTTATTAAAGTCTAAAAAAATCGAATAACTTGTTATCGTAAATTATTTAGTGAAACGTATAAAAAGTACTATTCTTAGTGTATATACCTAAAAAATTACTTAATGTTAAAAAGATTTAATATTATTATGAAACATAATTATATAAATTATAAAATACTTTAAATACTAATATATGCAATCAATTTTTGAAATGCTTTTAAATCATTTAATGTATAAAGAAATACCAACTATTAGATATTTATTATATATTTATTATGTATTTAACTATTGTGAAATCTAGTGCATTACACAAATGCTTTCATTATTCAATATTTTATAACGCGTAAACGTTTTTAAGCTGCAATTACATTAATGCTTTAAAGAAAATTATAGATTTATTATTATTTCATTTTCAAAATATTACAATAAATTTTGTAATAAATCATGTATGAAGTTTAATTATTAAAAAAATTTTAAATTCGATAAATTTATATATTTAATTACATGAAAAATTATATTTTGATAACCGTTCAAAGTACTCTTTTGTTTTTCATTTCTCAATAGCCAACGTTAGCATATTATTCTCAATTTTAACTTAAATCAGAACTCGTATACCCTTTCTTCAAAGTAGTTAAATTTAGATATTTATAATATTTAAAGTAAATTATGCTTAAAAATAAATATAATATATAATATATTTACAATAAATTAGTAATAAAACCAAATTATAAAAATTTTAATCATATAAATGATTTTGTTCGGAGTCAGGCTCGAAGAACCAAACCAAACCAAATGAACTAAACCCGAGTGTGAATTCTCCCCACGAATGTGTGAGGGAGAAGCAGATAGTGGAAGGGTTAAGATAGCAAGGTAAAAGAATCGTAGACAAAAGCGGCATATATAATGTCGGTAAAACACTGAATTTTATTGAACAAATAATAAAAGGAAGAAGTCGCAATTCTTTATACAGTTACTTATACTATTTATTGTCTTTATAATGATTATTACGAGCCGCACCTACACGATACGCGAAGCGTGGATTGTTTATATACTTGACTGTGCCGCACTTACACGGTACGCCAGATGTGGATTGTTTATGAGCGGAGTCTACGTTCTTTTATTTAAAGCGTTTATGCACTTGATTTTCCCGCACTGTTGCACTGGTCACGCGTTAACTTAATGACGTGGTGTTGGCGTGGTTTAACAAGATGAATTAAAATCCGAAACAAGGGTGGTGACGAGCCCCGTAATTATTGCAAATTACGCATAGACGAATCGCCCTGTAGTCTTACAGGTCTTTCGGCTCACTGATCGAGGATGGCGGCGACGGGCTCCGTAATACATGTGATTTACGCATAAACGAGGCGCCGCGTGGTATTATAGTTCATTCGGCTTACTGGCCGATGATAGCGGCAAAGGGGCCCCATATTACATGTATTACACATAGACGTGAAGCCGCGTGGTCTCGATCGTTGAATTCGTCGTTGAATAGGCGTTGAGTTGCCAAAGGAGATTACGTATCTTCGTTACTTCAACTGGTGTACAAGCCGAATTGAGTAATGCGAGAGGATACGTAATAGTTGCTACTTGCCTCTTATTGCGCTGTTCCTGCGCTCCACCTGGGAGCTCCGTCCAGGATGGGAAGGATTCAGTCGCGGGCTTTCTAGCGTAGCGTGCTCAGCGTTGGGGAGAAGCTTCTTTACGTACGGAACTTGACGCTGGGCGTGAGAACTGCTCTTCTGTAAGACCACTGGTTGCACTGGAGACCCTTGCGAGATGGATCGGAAGACATAGAGCAATTGGAGTAACTTCTCGCCTCAGGGTGCTTGCGGTCTTATTTTATGGCCGCAGGGCTAGCTAGGCCGCCGAGGATGTACAAATGCTGCGTGCTGGGGGGAAAACTAATTTCCTTACGTTGGTGAGATACATGACAAAGAATATCGCCTCCTTAGGCAAGGGGTAAGATGATAAACGAATATTGTAGTAAAAGTCACATTCAAAAATACAGATATTATTCAGTGACTACTCGAGATTCTGTCGGAATTACGAACAATATATATATATATATATATATTTCCGACATAAAATAATATATCTATATTTTAATTTTATTTTAATTTTATAGTAAAAAATGATACTAGAATTAATATTAATAGGTATTAAACAAAAATATTGTTTGTTTATATTTTAAATATTTATGAATTAAAATTTGTGTTTATTTAAAGATCTATGATACAATAATAATAATATTTAATTATATAAATACAAACAAATAAATTTTATATAATAATGCACTGATATTAAAAAATATATATAATAAAACATTATTTTACATTCTGTTCAAAATTCAGTTAGTAAATTTTTTATATAAAATATTCAGAATCCCGACCTTTCTATTTTCATAATATTCTTATATTATTAAAGGGCCAAGCTTGAGCCAATACATATTTTAGTACTACATTCTTGACCTAGGCTTGACTTTTC
>JAPYYT010004481.1:0-13841 GCA_030522565.1 Ceratosolen corneri | reverse complement strand
TTATATGCTTTATCATTCTTAGCGGAAAACGAAAAACTGCTGAGCCTATTAATGCACAAAACTATTAAAACTAATATTTGCAGGGCTACGTGTAAGCCGAATAAATGATGTACTAATTAATATGCTCGATTAAATGACTTGTAAAGTATCCCAATTCATCGCATGGTATTATTAAAATGATGATTGTTATCGAGAAAATCAATCTTACCCTTCCATCCGTCACCTCACGGCAGCAGCTGATTGGTACCTCATTGAAATATCTAGACCAATCTTGCCAACTTCGAACACCACAGCAATGGAGCTATGAAGGGAAAACGAATTAACACCTGACTGCAATAATTGTAACACGAGTGTTAGCTTTTGTTAACCGCCATATATGTGATATTGGGCCATATAATCATATTTTTCTGAAAAATTTTATAACTCAATCTGTTTTCAGTATTGAGAAATACATTAGAATCATCTATTGATTTATAATTCTCGATCGAGCGAATATTTAGTAGTAATTCAAAGTTCTAAAATAGGAATTTGAAAATTACTAATAATATTAGTACTTTAATTTGAGTTTTGAAATTTTATATCGATAAGATCGAAATTTAATTCTTAATTGTAAAAAAAATTTAAACGACAATAATTTTAATATAAATGAACGAAAACACAGGTATTTTCTGAAATTTTAATGATCTAAAGAAAAGGAAAGACTCACCAGAACACTTTATCAAGCTCAACATTCAGTATTGTATTTTTGTAGAAACATTTTTTTTTTCACGGATATTCATTACATTTGATATTTGACTGAGAAGGTAAGAATAATAATATAAATTTAATAGCCATACGACGCTATAAGTACTAACCTTAGACTGAACGAAATCCCAAGCCTCTGTAATTTCTTTCTTCTCTCTGTAAAGATGCATCGAGTTTTGCATTTGTTGCTGCAGAGTCTCAATAAATTTTTCACGGAAAACGTAACCCAATACACCTCCGATCAAAATAATGACGAACAGCAAAAGTACAATAATGAAATACTGAAAAATACATTAATTCACAAATTGTAACGGACGTCGATAATTTTTCTTATAACAATATCTTAGACAATGTTATTGTAAAAATAATGAAATCACAATTTATATCGGTTAATTTACAAAACAAAAACGGAAATAGAAAATAATATAGGAGTTGCGATGTTATCAATATATAATAGTTAACATTCATGTCTGAATGGTTACTTGTTTTTATCTACAAAATTCTTTTTATGAAGAAAAAAAGGTTTTGCCGCTATCACATCTAAGAGCAAAACATTTAAAAATCGAAGGAAACGCTTTATAACGAAATTCTGAGAATATTTTTACAAATTTTATAATCATTTATAAATGTTAAGACTCCCGAAATTTTATTTTTTGATGTTTTCATATATGTTATCATATATTATTAACTAATTACTATTGATAATTAAAATTTATTTTCAAAATTCATTTTCAAATTTGGACTTGTGCAGTATTATTAAATCTAATATAATTTCGTATGACATTATTTGAACTCTCCAGTCTAATTTGATTCATTATTATTTTTTATAAGATCTTTTTATCCAATTACATTCTATTATTCAAAATAAATTTTTCTCTATAAACAGTAAATTATAATGAGCCTTTTCTCTAATACATTAACATTGTGCCATTAAGTTTTTAGTACTTTCTAAAACATAGCTATTCTACTTAATGCATTACATGAGCATTCATAATAGTAATTAGTTTTTATATTTATGTGTGATAATTATTTATTTATTTTTTTTTTATAAAACTTTTTATTATTAAACTACATAAACCAATCTTTTAATATGTAGTGAAAAATATATAAGAATAATAAAAGGGCTTATGATGTATTGAAAAATAATATTCTTGATTATTTTGTTTTACTTGTATGTTTGGCAAATGATCGTTTATAGTTATAATATTAATAAAATTAATTTGATAATTAGCATTTCGTTTGTTTTTAAAAAACGATACAATATTATCCATTTATTTCTCTATATTATATTAGATAATTATAAATCCATACAAATAAACTACTTTTAATTCTATAATACGTATACTTATTTTGTTATTTTCAGAAAATAAATCTATTTTATACTTCTATTTTTATTCTAATCATCATATTCGTAAAATAGACAATGTTATTCAAAACAAGCCAACAATGCTAGACCTAAATTCATTTGTAAATTAATATAATTCCTGGAAAATTATGGGAATCTAAATTATAGTCAAGGCCTTTGAAGACTTTTATTTACCACTTCTGAATATAATACGTAGACAAAAAGAAATAGAATTATAGTGCAAAGTACGTAGTTATATATATATATATATATTTACACGAATAGATACTATTTAAAGATTATAGTATTTTTTTTTGGTATCAATAAATATTATAAAACATTTTTATCTCAAGATTAATATTAACTTCGATTTATTTCATCGTGCGTTTCCTAAATGAACCATTACAAGTTGCAATTTCATATATTGATATAGAGTGTGCTTGAAAAATTTATTGTTAAGTTATTAATATACTATTATAAATGAAATTCCAATATTATTTCACTTTGATCTTAGCTAAACTTGAAAATTTGGGATAACCATAGTGTAGCGGCCAAATAGGCGATTAAAAATACGTCCAACTGGAGTAGGGCGCAACAACAACGAAAATAGATAAATATTATTAAAAGCGCCTGTTACGCTTTCATTATTTACAAGTATTCCGAGAAGCCACGTAAAGGAAAATTGATAAATGTCCAAATACACTTTTAATTCGATTATAAATTAGCATCCATCTGTCAAAGTCTCCTGCTTATCTGACATATATTTTCATTTTCCAATTGCATCATTCAGTCCAACAAGTCTTCTTCTCAAACCAGGCACAACACATCGATATGGAGAACCCTCTTATAAACCACCCACAAATTCATATTTCTAATTAATAATACGGGCTTAGTAGCTTTGATTTTATTACAACGGTATCAGTAATGGTGGCGGCATTTAATAGTGACAAATTTACATTATCATTATTATTATTCATATTTATTACCAATTTTGATCTATGTTACGCACCATAAGTAGCATGCATTTAATTTCTCGGGATGCGCCAATGCAGCCGAAGAAGGCAATTATGGAGACGATGATGCCGCCAACGAGGAGTACGTAGACGGTGCCGGTAAGTAAATTGTTGCCGGTCAATTCGCTCACGTAATTCACTTTGTCGACGAGCGCCCAAATGGCCAGGCCCGTGATACATATGCCGCCAATCTGTGAATTAAACATTATAAATTTTTATGGTAATATGCGCATTGCTTGAGATGTGAGACTTCGTGAAGCCGTGGAATTTTGTGACCGCTAGAGCGCCTGTTTTCTCTCGGTTTCTTTTTATCAAATATGCTTTTCAAAAAGTGATGACGTATCAGTGACAATGCCAATGGCAATTAATTGAAAATTAATATTGTTCTTATATACAGTGCATTAAGTATATATTAAAGGGAGGTATGCCTTATTTAATTAGCTGAGAAAATAAATTAAATGTATTCTCTATCGTAAATTATACTTAATCGGTAATGAAATCGTACTCATTCGTCACATCGAGCAGTTATTGCAATATTAAACAATAATAATCACAGTAATATGAAAATAGATAATATAAGTTATTACCTTGTAGATTTATAATGAATTCTAACAACGTGTTCAAATAATTAAAGATTTACGATTTAATTTTTCGATCTATCTTGAAAGATCTTGAAACGTCAATACCTTATGCTAAATAAATATTTACTTTGCTAAATAAATAAATAAATAAATTTTTTAAATTGGTTAATTTGGCGTAAAATTCTCTCTAATCGTTATTTTATTTAATCTTTGAACACAATTGACCAATTAGTAATTTTTACTTTTCCAAGTATGTGTCAATTAAAGATGATATATGTACAGGATGACATTGAAAATCAATTATAAAAAAGCTTAAAAAATGAAAATTTGTTTTGCAAAAGTCATTGTGCATTTAATATAATTCATAAAAATTATATCTTTACTTGTATAGCTGTAAATGCTTTAGTTGATAATAAATATTAACATCCTGGAAGTTTAACAAATTGTCGATATATGGTGTATTATAGTAAATATCAATTATTTTGTTTAAAACCTATACAGATAGCGTACTAGAAAATGAATATTCAAACGTCTGTTTCGATTGATTTTTAAATAATGATAACAAATTTCATGTTAAACATACGGATAAAACTAATGGAATTCATTGGTTAGCAAAAGATAGAAAAAAAGTTACAACAATGATTGTGATTTTAATATTTGAACTCCACTGGGATGAAGCGGTATTTTAAAATACAATATTTAAATAATAATGAGGGAAATTCTGAGTCTTTATAAATATTTATGCTCAATCAATATAGTAGTTGATATGCAAAATAATTCTAGGCCATTAAACGCGTTAAAGAGACTGCGGCATAAATTGCGCATCAAATGCTGATGATCGACGCTGATATGTAAAAGAGAGTGTGATACCATCAGTCTCAGTTTCTCTTTTTGTCTTTTAAATATATTTCACACATATGCGCATTACCTAATTCAACAGTTGCCATTGATAATGAAATAAATTAACTGTGGCTGTACATATATGACAAATATTTATCTAAGTATGTAAACTTAGATAGTTCCATTTATGAAATTCTTTTATATAATGGAATGTAAAATAATATAAATTGTAATATGTTAACATTACTTTGTAGTCAATATCAGCAATTTTTAAATTTATTCATTGGGAAATGTGAAAGTAAAGGAGTGGCAGCTTTTGGTTAACTGATATGATAACGGAAATTACAGCAACAGCTTCGAAAGTTAGTTTCTTTTTGTAACGGATTTTTGACTTAAAATAAATAATTCGAAGGTCGCAAAATTATCGTACGTATAATATATTAAATAACAATAACACGGGAGCCAAGGCTATGCTTTTATTTAACGAATATAAAAACATATAGTCGTCAGGGCCTGGATTTTCTATATTACGTAATTTTGTACACAAAAAAGAAATAAACCGAGATAGATGACGACACTACACACTCATTCATTCTGATTTATTTATTAATACATGATGGCGCACACTACTGATTCTAATCTCGAGTACATCTTTAAGCGTACATTATTCGCCCTCATTATTTAATTCATCGGCTCCAATTAAATTTACGAGTTCAACCTAACAGCTCGCATTACATGAAGCGCGCGCGCGCGCGCGGACATTAAAGTCGAGAAAATAGAGCAAAAAATGCCTGGCCAAAAAGCGCTAAATTAAGCCGTTAAAATATCCCACGCGCTAACAACGCCGTCGATAAATAAAGCTCATTGCAAGACTTTGACCCAATAGTGAATGCCGAGTCACGCCCGCATATAAGCGCACGAAAATACTGGGCAGATTTCATCTGGAGAAGGCATCATCGGAAGCGATAAGGAAGTGATCCTTGAGTGATACTTACGAAAATGATGAAATTTATGACGAAGAGTGTGTACTTCATACAGCGGCCGCAGCTGTCCATTTCTGTGTCGTAGCCCATCTTTGGTTACTATCTGAAACAATTGTAAGTAGATGAGTCGATTGACTTACGTAGTACGAAGATTGAATATATAATATATATATTATACGACTGTATAATATACGTAGACGGAGCTATGGAACATGTCGAAAATTGTATGTGTAAAAATTTATAAGGTAATTAACACGTTTGCCCCCAGCAAATTTCAGCGACTGTTTTGTAATTCACTATTAATTGGTAAAATGGAGATATTGCTAACTCGATGTTTATCTTTAGTCTTACACATATCACGATTTCATCTATGCGTCAAAATGACACATGCACGTGCCCGCGCGCGCACGCACACACACACACACACTCACACACAAATATACAAAACACACAAATATTAATTTACGATAATTATAAATAACTATGACTAAGTTTATGTATTGAAAAATTATTAGAACCATGTCGTCTAGAAACATTGCTCCTGATAAAGTATCCGATTCGTATAACTGAATAGAAAAAAAGAAACATTGTCAAGTAAAGTAAATTCAAGTTCACAGGAATGATTCATGAATTACATGAAAAATCATCAGAAGTGATAAAGATCAATCAAGATTGCACAGGTAGCCAAGTATATGGGAAAAACACTTTAGCATGAATTCCTCGTTTTTTGCATCTGACGTAACTGAACTTAATTACGATTACGGGCCAACTTTATTTACTACACCGTTTACGAGTAAATATCACGGCCAATCATCTCAATTTATCACTTCCGTTTTTTATTTCCCAAGTTTCCCTAGCATTATTATACTTTATCATGAATTGCCATCGTTCAATGTCATTTTTCCTTTCTTTACTATTAGAATTACTTCTAAAATCATAGAAACTATGCGTAATTGCTTTTGAACAGCCTTCAAAGAGTTATGTCACTCAGATTCTTAATTTTTAACTTTGCCAGACATACCTCTAATTAACATACAATTGTACATTTATAGAGCTTTTCTGTCAGAAAAATAGAGCTAAACTTGGTCCTTATAAAATGCTCACATTATAAATTAATACTGTATTCTCTTTAAAAATGTTTGCATTGTTTAGCAATAAGTGACGGAATATTACGTGAAGTATTATAATCGCATTATAGTATGTTTTCTGCGTATATAACTTCGATGCTCTATGTATTCTATGTTGTACATTGAAAATATGTGATTCACTTAAAATATAATTGAAGCCTATTTAACGTATATAAATTATTCTTCGCGTGTTTTATTAAACTGGGTTATGGCCTTGTCAAGGTCTTGATATAATTTTCCTTTTTTACATAAAGTCTAGATCCCGAGTGAAAAATTTCTGAATCGCACGTTTATCAGTTCAGAAGAATTAGCTTTTATTTTTGTAAAAATAAAAAATTTTCTGTATTAAATTTAAATGTATTAAATGAACTATTAACACCATACATTATCATATACATATATATATTTTTTTTATTTGGTTCATTCATATTAGTGCATCATTCATTACAAAGAAGATTTAATGTAATAATGAATTAAAATTTTATAACATATATTTTAGAGCTTATAAAAATGTACAAACTTTTAAATTATTAATTATCTAATGTCACAGTTTCTTTTCCGGAATCTAATTAAGATAATTAGTTTTTAATTATTGACACACTATTTACATTATAATATTAGTTACATAAAAAAAAATTTGTTTGAATACTTTTATATTTTTAGCCTACCCATGACTCAAACAATGACATGTACACTAATAATACACTGAAGGCCTTAAAAACTTAAAACGCTCTCGGCGCTTAGTTTTTGAAATACAATAAAATTGATAATATATGTTCAAAGAAGATTAGAGGCATAGTATAATTTATAAATTCCAAGAAATTTATATTTAAACTATATTTATACAATTTCAATACATGTAACTTTAACAAATTTTTTCGTCTCTTACTGTTACATATATTTTTCAAATTTTTATATAATATAATATAAAATCGTGTTATCTTAAATTGAAAAATGTATATGTTCCTTAAAATATATAATGCCCTTTATTTTCCAATGGTCTTGAATGCTTGAAATATTTATAATGAAAGCCTATTTTTTAATTCTTAATGCTTAAAATAATTTTTTATATCAGTCTATATTTTCTTGTTGTTTTTTTACAAATGCACGTAATTACGATAGTGGGATTCTAAGAGTATTGCGCACTCGCAGGTACGGTAATAATTAACATTTTGTACACCTTTTGCTTAACTACTTACACTTTTAACATATATTGTTTTTTTACGATCAATAATATATAAAGTAAAATAAGAAGTAGATAAAAAATAGCCACGTACGACTTCAAAAATGCTTGAAATTATTTTTCTTGGAACAATAAAACATAATGCAGCATATGAATTTTAGCATATGTTTTCTTGTCAGTGATCTTAAATGTAAATTGATATGAAAAAGTAGCTGATATAGTAGGTTTCGTTTGACATATTTATATTTCATAAGCGTTCAATTATTAAATTAAGATTAATAGTTAATGATACATTTTCTGTGAAATTTTCGAATAATTATGCTGAATTATTTGTGAATTCATATGATCTTATATTATTTGCACTATAGTTTAATTGCCATTCAATTATTAATAATTATACTTTTAATAAGATGACATTTTTAATAAAAGCAATTGCTAAATTGTGGTGTTTCGAACTAGAACTGTCTTACCTTTCTAGATTTACGAAACTGCTTAATCCGATTTCACTATCCAGCGCATATATGTGCATTAGTTTTCTTTGTTATTATGCATATAATAACTGATATATATATTTTTCAACATGTTAGGTTCGAATTAGTTCAAAAAAACTGAATGGCTGAAACTTTAATTACCTCAAAACTCACTTAAATATATTTAAAAGAAATCAAACACATCCGCAAATATAATTTGAAATTAATATTAAGAAAAGTATTATTGCAGTAGTATTTTTAGTATATTGATAATTGTTGATAATTCAAATAGTCGAGCAAACATGTTTTGTTCAACGAAGAGTAGCACAATATGCTTTATTCAAGAAAGTTGAGTATATTTATTTTTGCTGATGACTTCTATTTGTGTATTTATTTGAATAACTTTCTACAAATAGACAGAAGAGTCTATGCATATGGACATAACATCAAAAATGAATTATGTCAAAATACTTTTGGCCATTGGCTCTTCGTGAAACTGCATTAGAATACTTTAAATGAAAGTCAATTGAAGCATTAATATCGAAAGAATTATAAAGCAAGTGAAGCAAATTAAAGAGTTTCGTTAGCCATCATTTGACATATATTTCTATCTAGAAAAAGACTTTTCTCTATAATAGAATACTAGCTTATACACAACTACGATCATACTAAATCAACGAATTTTACAAGTGCAAAATCTTAGTACTTTATTGGGTGAGACCATTGCCTTAAACAGAATTTATTACAATTTTTTTCGTACTGCAAATCTCAATCTAATGATGGAGAAATTTTCAATGAAAAATAAAATATATGAAGAAACGTATCTATCAATCATTCTCTTCAACTCCCATTTCAATATGAGTTGAGATGCATAATGACATTAATCTTAATAATTGAAAGATCTCTCTTTATAATAATAATAACTTAATTTAATTCCAATCTAATGTTAAATTATAGCAGGACAATAAATAATAAAGATATGTTTTTATTAAGAAAATGAATATTTATTTTAAGTGACAGTCAATCAATTTAATAAAACCTTCTCCAATATATACTATTTCAATGGGGTTACGAATTTTTTTTTAAATTATATAAATTCGTAAAAATATAAATTTAAATTGAGTTTGTAAGTTTTGATGTCAATGTTTTCATAAACAACGTTCCATAAAAAAATATAAATTTATCTTTACCTTATAAAACAAGACAATTTCGTGGTTAAGTATGTATTTATTATTTTCAAAAGATGCACGATACAACATATTATATGGTAAGATAATCTATTCACAAATATCTATGAATAGATTTACACATTGTTTAGTAATACAGTTTATATTACTAAATAATAATAAAGATATCAAAAAACTTTGTATGAAAATAATATTCGTTAAACTACTATTTTCCAATGTCAAAAAACAAGTTCGCAGGAGCGTAGAAGGATATTATAACGTTAAAAGTGGCTTTGTTTCCGAAAACCTTTAGCTTTTACGTAATAAACTCGGCAGTCCGATAAATTTCGAAAATTATTTGTCACTTCTTGGTTTACAATAGCTTTTCTACAAAGCAATGATCGCCTTGAAACTCGCTCTTGCTTTTTTACCATTTATTTTTGTTTTTCATGCAAATAATAATATAAGCCTGTACTGACTGTCATTACGCAGTGGATCAACATCCGTGGCCCACATTTGTCGACGTAGTTTCTACATGCTCGCGACCATTCCACATTGTTTTACAACTGAAGCGCGAAAGTATCCGGGACGATAAGGTTGCAAAGAAGCTTAGATCCGATCTCCGATTAGTCCGGGCCTATATTCCGTCTCTGATATCGAAGACGGAATTTAGATATTTTGAAAGTAAGCGTTGATGAATTATTGTTATTCGCATAGACTGTTCTAAGAAGGATTTAGGGGTATTTTACAAAGTAGCTTTGCGAAAGAATTTATTATCATACGAATGGACCGACCATGGTAAATGTAGAATTTTTTAAGAATTAAGGATAAATATTACTTTACTCCAGTAAATGGAGTGAGTATTACCACACATTTTAATATTATTATCTATTTGTTAAATGATGCATAAATTCATATCTAAGGATCAAGAATCAATATTAATATTAAATGAAATTCGGAAAGCTTTTTAAATTCAGTAGATTACTTATAACTTTTTCAAAGGAAATTACGCAAATCAATTTACAGCCATTTATTCCATATTCTCACTAGCAAAAGTGTTCGAAGCGAGACAATTTAAATCAATAATTTTCACATTTTTATGATTCTACTAAATTCAATGTTATCATAAAATCTTAATCATCGTTTAAAACGATTTATTATATTTTTTGTGGATTTCAGCTAATAAATAACTTGATCTTTATTTTATTTCCCTCGTTTCATTATATTTTCGTTTATTTAGCTGATAGTGGAGCTATACATTCGTAATATTATATTTATTTTTCGATTCATATGTTGTTAACGAGTAAAGTAACAGAAGTGATTATAAATTTTTTTAATCGATTATTTTCATAGTTCTTCAAGATCATTAATTATTTGTAGGGATACAATAAATTTAAATATTAAAAAGATCAAGAACTAAAAAATAAAAATATAAAATGAACGTAATAAATAACAAGATATTTTGCAATACGTAATTGAAGACTGTAATTCGTAATTAAGATTGAATAATTGAAGGATGTAATCAAGCAATAAAATCTTTCTCTGAAAATTAATGTAATAGAATTTTTTCAAATATTTAATTAGGTGAATCACAATGATAATCATTACTGATTATACTAAAGTATATTTAAATTCATGTAAATAAATTTTAGAAAATAGCTCCAAGTGTCGAGTAAATTCTGCTTTATATTTTTTCAATTCATATTGCGTGTAATTGTCAGAAAATATTACTGAAATTAAAAGAAATAAATTTTATCATACTTTATGTATCATCATTCGCTTTTGATATCGTCCTTACGTTTATTAAATGCATTTTTCATATGCAATTATATATATATTTTTTTATAAAAAACAAATTATTGGGATTATTGAATAATATTTAGTAGTAAAATTGGCGCTCAAATAAAACATAAAATTAAGAATTTTATTGTATTACATCATCTTTTGTTTTTTCATTTTCAATATTATTTCTTTTTTGAAAATAGGTCAACAGAATCATTAACAAATTTATTTTAGGTATATCATTATTTTACTTATTTTCCTTGCACTATAAATCACAATAATGCCAGCGTTAAAAATAATTATTTTTATACATTTACATTTGTACATAAATGTATAAAACTATTTTTATGTATTAAGATTTTTATTTTAAATGTATAACTATTTTGAAAATACAATCTACTAAATTAATGAACATAATATTTCAATTAAACATTTTTAATCTAATTTAGAAAAAAATTATTGAAAATTTGTTAATAATTCCATGAATTATTTGTAATTTTATTACCCAAAAAAGATAGTAATTATATAATGCAAAAAAATTGAAATTAGGTAATCGATACGACTATTATTAGTTTTTAAAGCTAGCATAATATTTCAATTCGAATATAGCTTAATATATATAATATATTATTAATTAAGTTTATGAGATACATAATATATTATTTTGAATAACAGCACGTAATATATCTACAATTTATAATGTATATAATACATTATATATTTTTCTTTTATAGAATGTCAAACATTGAACAGCTATACTATGATATAAATTCCAATATTACATATAAATATTTTTAAGTCAAAACAAAGAAATTTGTATTTACTTATATAACTTATCAATAAACATGCGTTTTAAACACTAGTATTACACCATCTATATGCATAGTTGTTCTTTGTATAAGTATTAGTATTCTCAATGTGTCAAAACGATGTACCGAGTTAAATGTATGCAATAGATACAAATTGATTAAATTATAATGCGAATTGAACCTATTTTTTTATGGTAATGGAGAACGACCGAGTATGCATTATACGTTCACATCATTTATATTGAGTGATTTCCTTAGTGGCATTAAAGATGATCTCATGCAAGTCTTCGTACGAGGAATTAATAACTTTAGTTTAATTCAGTTGACTTTTTCTTCAAATTAGATCATCGCATTATTTAGTTTTCCTTATACATTGACTCGAAAATCGAGGAATTTTCGTGATTTTTATTGTTTAAATAGCGCACAGCACTAACTAACGATTTCAAAATATTAAAGATCATATCTGCGCGCAACACAATTAAGTATTCAAACTCGTTATTCCATCAAGGCGTATCTGCATCCTCGAGAGCCTCCAATCTCTCTACAAAAGCCTACTAAAAAGGCTATTTTCCATTAGCAGTCTAAGGCTGAGACTTCTATTTTCCAAAAAAGAATATACGTCTTTCTCACGATGCACATAGAGATCGTGGCCCTCCCACAAACGAAAGTGCCGAGATGAGTTGTCAAGAAAGTGCCGAGTTGCGAGGGGAAAGAGAAAACAATGGTGCACACCCATAAGGTGAAGAAGCAGAGCATCGTTGCGCAAGCGCAATAACGAGATTAAACTTGGTTCAGATGGAGTCGAGATTATAACGGAGGTCTTTAAAAGAGCACCAGATGTCCATTCCACGTGTTGATGAGAGGAAAAACTTTAGTTCGAACGCTTTGTGAATTATTTGCGTGTACAGCTTAAGAGACTATCATTAGCATTAAATCGCTATTTTATATATTCAGACTTTATGGCTCTTAAAGCTGAGAGTTTGAGTGCTTAATGGGAATTAAACTGTAATTTAAATTAATAATGAAATATGTATAATATATTAATTCAGGTATTATATACTAAACGCTAAGTAGACTATAGACACTAAGGAATTACAAGGAATAATTAAAATATTTTCATAAGCTGATTTTCAAATGGAGGAACTTATCACAAGAAAATTTATACTAAGTAAATTGAATTAAAGTAAATTAAATCAAAAACGATTGTTTGGTCTCTACAAGTTAAATATAACATTTCTCGTCTACTTAAAAATCTATCGCTGTAATGGATACAATAATAATCTACTTTCAATTGCGTTGAAATATGTGAATTTAACTTTTTAAATATAAATAATATATGTTAATTAGAATTATGCATATAAATGTATGCATATAAATATATATAATGTATATACATTATAGATAATTGGGTTAGTTGCAATTATTTGCTATGCAAAATAAATAAATATTTTGTAACATCGATATTTTCATTTTGGATGTAAAATCAGAAAGACTATAACAAAATACTTGGATCTGTAATTGAGATTACTCAAGTATTATTTATTTAATAATGCTATAAAATCGAAATTATATTATGCGCTTTAATTTGCGTAGTAGCAAAATTCAATAAGGATAGTCAGCGACTTTTGTGAATGTTAAATTTCGAAAGATATTAAATTTTCCAAGAATTTACTTATTAAAATACATTGAAAATGAAAACATTATATTAATTAAAAATATAATGTATTCACAATATCTTAAAATAAAAAGATTATAACAATATTAATAATAGTAATAATAATAAAAATAAATACTATAA
>JAPYYT010004479.1:0-30349 GCA_030522565.1 Ceratosolen corneri | reverse complement strand
TTAAACTTATAGTATACTTTTACTGGATTATGTTGAAATATTCAATGCAAATTTATCTTAATTATCGTTGTACTGGGCTTAGTTCGTATACAAGACAATGAACAATTGTCGAAAACATCCAGTTCATACGTAAATCAAGCTTCATTGTGCTCCTATATCCAATTTATTCAAAAAATTAATACCTCAAATAAGTGAAATACACCGCCTAAGCACTTTGAAGTTAAAGCGACTGCCTGGTTAGTCAGGCGCATTGCCAACTTTCATAGACAAGTTATGGCAAAGAATGGTTTCTACCCGTAAACGCCATTTTGCATAGGCACTCTTGTAACGAGTGCCGCTCGCTGTGTCTTGTGAATTCTTTCTTTAACGGAGATTGGATTACTGATCTGCCTTAATTTAATACCATGTCAACATAATATCACGTAATTGAATCCATTCCTTTGATGAAACTAATGACCGCAACGTATAACCTGCACTTCCTGGAATAGTTTACTTATTACGAGCCTCTATGATTAAAGTTTGCTAGTATTGCTGATACATCTACATCCTGATTGCTTCCAAATATTTCGTAAATATGAGATAAAAAGTATTAGATATAACTTAGCTGTTCAATGCATTTCTTATAAGAAATTGCACTGGGAATGATAATTCTTACTTCCAATATCAATACACATTATACTTTGTATTTAAAGAACTATACATTTTTATACTTGGACTTTGGTATTATTACTTATAATTAGAGTTTATTAAGGTCAAGAATAGAGAAATATTTGCAGCTTATATACGGTGTAATTTAAGGAAAAATTAAAAGATAAGTTTCAAGCGCCCAGCCTCATACACCTCAATCTCCAGGTTTTCGAAATATTGATATTACAATTTTGAGCATTAATGAATTTGCAACTACTGCCTTTTCATTTTTAATAAATGAATCTACCGTACTACTTGCAATAAAACTTTGGTATTTAATACTCAAAAAAACGAGCAAAAAGTATCAATAATATAGCAGCTGCTGAATGATTGGCTTTTAATCCAATGTTATTCTGATACTGTTGTTACTAAATGTATGTTTAAATAAAAAAAATGCGTCACGAAATGCCAAAGAAACAGAAATAATGCATGTTAAAAAATATAAATTTTCTACTATTGATGCTCAACGAGAAAATATGAAGTTATTTCATCAAGTCAGTTTGAACTGGAGCGCAACACCAACTTGCTTTTCAATACGAAACCGCCAGTCTCTAATGTTCCATTGTTCCTACCATCACACAGAATTTAACATAGTGTATATAAGTTGAATATCTTTTTTACGTGACAATAAAACTGCATTTACGCACATGGTTCCATAAATAAAGCACGAATGTGAATTCGATTTTCGAAAAGGTATTTCCTTATAGGGAAGCTTATATTCCTTTGTATTATGTATATTATGTTAATGATCATGTAAGTGATTTGTCGCAAATGGAGTATCAATTAGAAAAATATCTCTTCATCATAAAAATTTAAATGAAAAATTTATTTAATAATAAAATTTTATTTCTTTGGACTTGGAAGAAATGGAAATTCAAATTAATACAGCTGAGCTGGATTTTACATAAGCATTGATTTTCGATAAAATTAAATAAATATATATTTTACTCATCGATTTTATATATATAAATGAATCTCATAACTATTAAAAATTATAATAAATAAGAAAATTTATCATTTTTTTCACTGCAAAATTTAATATTACGAAAATGATATAAAATGTGTGATAGAAGTGTACAGATACTGTTATATTAAAGATATGCATGCTAATAAATAATTATGCAACATTGTATGTAGGTTCGTTTTATCGACAGTTATAAAGTTAAATGATAAAGCATAACTTATATTAAAAAATGCTTATAGGATTTTGTAAAAAGAATGTAAAAGTGTGTCAGAAATTTTGCTAAAGTATGCTTGAATTTATCTCCCAGGCAACTTATGACGTATACTTTGTATCTTATACGGCCGTAAGTTGATAAATTGATCATTGTTGTTAGTTATCCAAGTTAGTTTCTCCAACTATTTTTTCATATTCCCGCCAAATTACTATTTTAATTAATATTCGCTCATTTTTATTCGACGAATGATATTTGATGCACTTTCATTTGCGTAGGTATCGCGATCAGTCCATCGCATAAGTAAGTATGCGTTTATTAATCTACAGTTTTTCCTTACTGATTCCCCTCTTCCATCATAAATAAACGCTTTCCAATACATCCTCATCCCTTTATTATTAGACCGCATTGAAAATGCATAGCACACCTTGTCTCAACGGTCCTCCCAAAACAAATACTACTTCACTTTACCAACTCCATACCCAAACGCTATTCGCATTAAAACAAATGTCAAAATCACCCTCTCACCCTCGAATAATAACGATCAATTAACCCAATTAATAGTCTTAAGTAACGACTCTCACAACCGAGTGTTTCAACACAGAAACTTCCTTTCTTCTCGAACTTCCTAATTCGGGATGGCGGCGATCATCAGTATTCGCGATGGAGCGTCACGTGGCCGTTAATGGGCGACCCAGACTGTCCGCATCATCGCCGGCTTGTGACCATTGCCAAGCGAGTGTCGCCGCTAAGTCTCTTCCTTCGTCTTCGCCGCAACTCTTGCGTCCCTCCTGCGATTCACAGCGGTTACGTGCACCGAATGCGCAAAGTGTGTTGAGTCCCGGAAATGCCGAGCATCTGTCCACTACCGCTGAATTTGAGGCCATAAGAGGAGAGTGGATAGACCGTCTATTTCTACGTGTCGGCGGTGATTGATTATTCATATTCATGTTTCTGCTATTTTTTAGGGCTTTTACCTTTCCTTTGTTGATTGGAGTTGGCGATATTTAGTGGCAGAGATGTAAGGCGAGCGTGTTAGAACTGATCTCGCTTTATTTATTCAGGACTGTCGGTGGGAGAGCGATTTTTCTTTTTGCTCACTCGATTTGGTGAATTATGTTTGTGCTCGTGTGCAATCGTTAAGCATATATTTAATGTATTAGGAAATTGATGTTATTGCGAATAATTATGTATGGGTTGAGTAGAAGATAAATTTTAACTTGCTTGCCGTCCATGAGAGAATTTAAAATGTTTGCATAGCTTTAAGAGAAAATCTTACTACGAATGACTTTTATCGGGCCTTAAAGTATTTACATTGGGTATGAAATAAAAATTTATAATAAATGGCTATTGTCATTGAAAATGAGTGTGAAAAGCCTGATAAGAATGAAATTGTTACTTTCGTTAAAACTATTATGTTGAAACAGCGCTCACTATGAATAAAGATTGTTGAACTTTATTTATTTACATTAACATAAATTGAAATGCTCTTCGTGATTCCAGTATGAATATTATAGCTATCCGTACTGTAATGCACATGGCAAAGAAAAGCTTTTGCCTCCATTTAATATATTAGGATGAAATAATGATTGGGTATTGTAAAATAATAAGCAACCGAAATGTAAAGATTTTAATTTCCTTCGAACAAATACTAATAGTCCGCATTGAATAAATCACGGAGAAATTACCTGAAAATACACTCAAATTGTATACATCATACCCGAGAAGCTTACCTATTTTCAAGTTTAATAGCCAATACTCGTATAAAATAAAATAAACTGCTGACACACTCAAGCTGACACCGAGCATTCAATTAAAGCCATTTTGAACATAGCCTACGGTATTTATACATCTCGCCCAATTCCTATCTCATTTTCCCTCGAGCTTTTTATCGTCGTGATCTCTGGCTCGTTTCCTACACCTCAGGTGAGTGGTCCTTCGTCCTTTATCCCAATGCCAAGTCCCACAGTTCACGTTCATTGGCAGCTTTTCAAACAACGATGGCACGAATCAAATGGCCCGATTTCGTCGGCTCACAAGAATTGCCAACGGCAACGAGTTAGTGATTCTTATTATTATCGTTAATATAATTTATTTACTCATTCATTAGATAAGAGTATTTGCGGGTATAAAGTGTATTGCATTATTTGAGATGGATTTAAGATTTTTAAATAATTACACAAACTCTTAGAATATAAAAGGCAATAAGGCACATTTGAAAATTTTCTTTTAAACAGTTATGAATACATTTAAATAAATATATATATATATATATATTTATATATCAGAATAAGGTATCAAATTTGCAGATTTTACCAAAGCTTTTCACCTTAGAATATTAAAAGTTGTATATCATGTCATTAAAATAATCGTTTAAATAATTTGTTATTATTTTATTCACGGGCTTGATCAAAGTATTTAAGTGATTAAAATAGGTTCTATTGTTCTGCCAGTTGTTTTTCCTTGGGTGCATTTGTAGAAAACTTAACATACTTTGGTATACGCGACCATGGTATACGGTGCTATACGATAAATACATACAAAACTGTATGAATGTGTCTGTGAAAATAGTAAAAAAGAGACCAAAAGAAAGAAAGTAAGTGAGTAAAAGATAGAGAGAATTCCATTCAGAAGCAAAAAAACTTGAGCGCCTATTATATAGAAACGTATTTTAAATACTTTTTTTTAATTTTACAAAATACACTACCTTTTTAAAAATATGTTCAGCGTGGTAATATAAAGTGAAAACTGTAAATTATAAAATTAATTTACATATAACATATTTATATTTACATTTATTGTGAGTATTTCATTTGAATATAATTCTAGTCGTAAATCATCGAAAGGGCGAGTATTTTAAATTAAATTTTTTTCATCAAATAACGAACTCGTTTGAGTTTGTAGTGCATCATTAAATTATATTATGTTAGGATAAACGTATTAGGTTTAGTAATGGACAGTTTCGAATTCCAGTGAGCTACGAGATATCTAGGCTATCACTTTACTATTACAAACAACTCGCCACTACACTTCCTGTTTTCAAGATCCGCTCTCCTGTCTAGTCTCGTAAGCTTTTCACAAACAAACATTCATTCTCATCTTTACCATTGTTTCTTTTTTGAACAGGAATCAGAGACTATACGTGTGCGTGTTTGTGTATGCGCGCGTGATGTACGCACACAGCTATCCGGATGGGAGAAAACAAAGAAAGTGGTCGAGAAAGTGACAAAGAGGGAGTGAGAGTCCAGTGGGTAGCATCATCGCACAATGGCACAGTTAGGGTTACAAGCTTCTTGACGAGTTGCCAAGTTCGGAGGAGGTAGACGTTGCTTTGCAGGCGAGAATCCTTTGTAGTTTGCACGAGCGACGATGACTGAAAAAATGAAAGAAAGCGATGGGAGATTACGGGAAAATTTCAGTAAAGGAGATTGTTGTTGTTGTTATTTATAGAGGGAAAATCGAATCACATGATGTTCTGCAAAAATTCAGGTAAACATAATCTTATACTTTGATTTGTTGACAATGAAATGTCGATCAATTTTGTAATTTAGACCAAATAATTAGCATATAGCAAATATTATGCATAGCTAGCATCTTTTGAAAGGTAAATCAAATTTAAAATAAATCTGCATCGTAAGGTATAAAAATAAGATAATTATTTATATGTCTTTTCATTAAGCCATAATAAATAATGCGAAGATGTAAAGATACAGAATCTACAAAAAGGTATCATTATTATCGATTTCCGAACATTATTCAACGGATGATCACTGTTTTAAAAATTTATGGCCAAAAGTAAATAAAATGTTAAAATCGTCGAAAAAACCTTCGAACCATAAATGCGCCAAGAGATCAAAATAACGAAACCTAATTGCTGTCACTTATGACAAAATCGCATAAAATTAACTAAAGCTGCATCTCGAAAATTCACGTACACTAACTATCCATTAAATAGCAGACCGCATCGCTTTCACAAACATATTGACAATTGAATTCCAGCGTTCCCCGGCCTTTGACAAACCCGACAAAAGTCTAACATAGGCGAGCCTACACTATCCAAGTCGCTTGAGAAATTCAAGATCACAGCCAGCAACGCGAACCCTTTGGACTACATCCGGTGTAAGGAGAGCCTCCATGTCAGGCAGGTCACACCTTGTCAACGAGGCGACAAGTGCCGTGAGGCAGTGCACTAAAGAAACTAAGGATAGACAGTTAACATGGGTTAATTGCCCAAGAGATGTTGAAACGATGGCCATTGCATATTGTCTAACTTTTTATATTGTTGAAGAATATGGTTACTTATATGATGATTAGTTATGAAAAAGCGATGATGAAATATTCAAGATATTTGAAGATTTGAAGAAAGAAAGTTGATTGTTCTCTCCTCTAATAAAGCTTTTATTTATATTATATTATGTTTATATTTATATTATTTATATTTATGATATCGTTATATTTGCTCATGTCAGGCAAGTAACTTATCTAAAAATTATTGTGTGTTATGCGTGATAAATATAAAGGTAGGCACCGTTTTATTATGATATACGTCTTTGTTATTTTAAATTTTATGCAATACAGCCATAGTTTTTCAAAATTGATATTTAAAAATTATATATTTTTAAATTATTAAATTAAAAATTAAATATTTTATATCTACATCTGCAGATATAATTACGAAGAAGCAAAATTAATAAAATTTATGAAAATTGAAGACTTTGTTAGCTAGCTAAATAAAGATTCAGTTGTTTGCAAGTCAAAAAGTTTTTTAACACTATTACATACAAAACAACAATATTTCATCTATAAAACAAACAATGTTAATAAAATAACCAGATAATGAAAGTATTAGATACACTTATGTTCTATATGCTGCCTGTGTATTACAGAATTCTCATTCTATGATTGTGAATCTCACTTCTAATCCCGATATTCCTCTTTCGATGATTCCTCTTTGGCTAAGTCATTATCATTTATGCTCTACTGTATAATATCCCGATTTCTCATTTATCAACAAAAACTTTCACTTTGAAGGATACAATTAATCCCTTACCTATTTATCAGCATAGAGTACTGAATTTGCGGTTAATATTAATAGTAATATTTCTATAGTAATATTTATTATATGTTCAGTGTCATGTTAGATCATAATTATTGCAAAGAATTTATAATATATTATTGTTATATATTATTTATTAATATAAAATAATAATATTATGTATTGTATTTTTTATAGTTGTTAAAATTGATTTATAAGACCATTAGTGTTAATCATTCGGATACGATTATATACACAAAATAATTTGTCACATATATAACTAAAATATGATTATAAGTACGGCTGACTAACTCTTATAGATAAGCATACTTTTATGTAATCATATATGATTATTATATATAATATACAATGGTAAAACAGTAAAATATATGGTAAAACAGCAGAACAGACAACACGCAAAACACATTTAACTTTCAGCTGTGAATATTGCCAAACTATTTAAAATTACACAGTATAAATTATACTACAATTAACACTAATTGTTATTATTATTATACGCGCCTTTATTAATATTATTTTTTAATAAAAATGTTAATTACACTTATTAATTATGATTCCGTAAGATTACAGAAATTTTTTCAATCGTGTTTAAATGCTCTCCTAAATAATATTATTATTGCTTGAAATACCCGAGCCATGCATACATACAGTTCATATTATTATTTCGAATATTGAGATAAGAACGTACAATAAATAAAGCCAATTTAATAAAAATTTAACGAGTTATTAACAGAAGCTTTAGCGTAAATAAACTAATATCAAATAATGATATAAATGCATTCAAATAACAGCAGCAATTAATAAATTAACCACCTCGGACTTTCGATTGCGTAAATCATCCCTGACTAAGATTCATAACTTCCCTCTTTATTTTCTAGGTTATATGAACTCTCACTTCGTTACTCATTCTGTGAAGTGCGCAAAAGTTCTATTTACCCTCGGCAAATGAAAAAGTCTTAGCGACGCGTGCATCGCGGCACTGAAAAGTATCGCACGCGAGCTCTCGCCTGCAAAAGGCCTAGTAACACCCAATGTTATTACTCCTTCGTGCCCTCGTCTACCTCGCAAATACTTTATACGTGGATATGACAGAGCCATAGTATTTTTTGCGTGCCGTCAGCTTGAAGTGAGGAAGTTCAAAGCGATCGCTTAAATCTGAAGGACGAATTTTCAAATATCTAACGCGTTCACCATACACAAAGCGATCTCCAAGCGGGCGGATATGTTTCAACGATCCTAGACTTCTTTTTCTACCTAGAGTTGAGAATAGTTATTGTACATATATATATATATATATATATTATGAAGCGTGGATTTTCGTTTAAAATAAAATAACATTCTGTATAAATAAGGTTCTGAACAAAATAGGGCCTGAGCCTCCTGCAGTATTGAGTCTACTTACTGTGATTGTTATAACATTAATTATCTGCACTTAAAAGTTCTTATTTGATTTTGTCTATAATATTATTTATTTAACTACTACCAATTGCTATGATTGTACGTTGAAAAGCAAATGAATAAATAACATATTAACGATCAAAAATAAATTTTTTTATTTTATAATTTAAAAAATATTATATATGTACTTATTAAAAGAAATATTTACCTCGGATTAATCATTTATAAAAGTTCTTTATCATTAAGCTTATAGATAAGTAAATAAAAGGTAAAAGCTTTCAACATAATGAGAATAACTTAATTAGCAAAGTGGAACGTAATTACTTATACTTTTATCAATGTAACAATATGAATATTAATAAACATTGCTGTCCGATAATAAATATAAAGCCAAGGTCATTTAATACCGAAGTAATTATTAATATTTTTTTGTTAAATTATTAAAAATATATTTATTTTTTTTTAGAAATTAAAGTAGCCCATGAATGAGAATTCTCTACTACATATGCAATAGTGATAAATATATCTGTCTTTTAATCTAAAATATTGAAATTCAATTCAATAGAATCTTTTACTTTTTAGTGACCGAAAATAAATTGTAAATAGGAAAATAATATTATCAAAATAGTAATAAATTACATTCGTTAGATTTATTATTCAACTAGATATCCGATATTCGTTCCATTTAACAAGCAGTTAATTAATTATTTTGTAATTAATAAAGGCATTTTCAATGAAATATTAAATAAATAAAAATATTACTCTCTGAACAATGCTTCTTCCACTTGCATGCTCTACGATTAAATATTTATTAATATTATCAATTATTTAATTAAACTCTACGTTTTATTTTGTAATATTTAAAATTTGATAATTGTAGTATTTTACAATTTTTTTATGTACATCTGATTAACGATATCTTCAAATTTATTCAGGTGGTGTGTAATAATTGATTATAAAAGACTATTCAATTATGATTAATTAAAAATCATCGGATGATAACATGTGTTTGGTAGTTATAGTGACAGCACGTGTGTTAACAGTATATAAATAGCAGCTATAATCACAGTTCTTAAATAAATGAATAATTCAGGTTGAAATGATGAATATAAAAAACGCATTACATTTATAAAAATCTTGGTTGACTGAGTTAAGAATATTTAACATCCAATTGTTTCAGTAGATAATTAATATGTTTATTAATTATTAAAAGTCAAACATTTCAGTACAAATAAAAGGATCACAAATTTGTCTAAAATCAATTTTTGAAAAAATTAAACAACCACTATTTTATCTATTTAAATTTAATTTATTTTCAATTTTACAATTTTTTGTTGCATTATTTATATTTATTCCGTATAATTTCAATATGCTTAATTCCTGATTCCATAACACTTTTGCTAGTCAATAAATAATCAAAACAAAAGTAAGTAAATTGCCTAATATCCTTTTATTGTTACTTACACGACTGACGACAAATACAATCAGCAACAAGTTATATCAACGACAAGGCAAATTCCAAATATCTGATTTACTTTTATTTATTCAGAAATACTTGCCACAATATATACTCAATCATAAAATGGAAATTCATATATTCATAATTAATTTAAAATACATGTTCACATGATATAATATCATGATAGAATAATTTATTGTTCTTATAAATCCTGGTAAAACTCGAATACATAAGGAAGTAAAATAATTCCGTAATTATAAGTTGCTTTATACAAATATCCGAATATTTATATTAATTTATTAATTATTAATAATTTTATTCTTGAAAAAATTAATCATATACCGTCACCATATTTCCCTTTTATAATGCTAAATATACTTGGACTATGTTACAATGAAATAGTTAATTAACGAAGTAATTTAAAACTTGAAAGTTTAATAAAATTATTAAAATAAACGCAGTTGAAACAATGAAATCAGATAAAAAAATTAAATAAGTAAGACAATTAACCAAGATACAAAATATAAACAAATAATATTTAATGTCAACTAACTTAATTTTAATCTAAATATTAATAGTTAATTAAGCATTGATCATGTAACACTTTGAATGCTGATTAAGTAATTAATAAGGTATATATATATATATTAATAATAAAATATACGAATTAATTTTACTTTATAAGTACAAAATGGGGTTCCGATATATTAGAGCTGAATACTTATGTAAATGCTAAATGTTTTGCCATTATTAATGTGGTTTGAAATTCACTTATTGAAATTGATCGCAATATACTCAATTATATTTAAAATATTCTTGCGGTAACGACTTATCTAGATTCGTGTCTCTATATCGTAATTCCTTAAGTCTTTATAAAAATATGCATTGCAATAAGCATTACATGAAATATTTTTTATTTACGAAACTACTCATTATTCATTCCATTTTATCGTAATAAAAATAAGCGCATTACTTTATTAGAACTGATTGGCCTATAAATTTTTATCCAGAAATGCGAATGAATCTTTAAATTATGCTGCTATTTTGTTCACGCGTTTGGTCACTTTTAAAACTTTAAATATCAGCACCTGAATACATAAATATATTCATAGGATAAATTTTAAATATACCCTATCACTGTAATCTCGAGAAGAAAATATTTAACATATCTCCAAAAATTGTGAGGCGACAAGCATAGCAAAATGCTCTGCTCTCGACACGCTTGTCATATTCCAACGGTATAAGAAAGTAGCCACGGTACGTCACAAAGAATTTCAATTTCCGAACTGTCCCAAAAACAATAACATTTCTTCGCCAACTGTGCCAGAAACAAGTGTAAAAAGAAGGCTGCGGAGCCTCGGAGAACTTCCACAACATCTGCTAACTATACTTTGCTTTTTCGAGCTTCGTCAGAACAAAAAGGATGCTCCCTACGTAGTATCAGAAGCAGTTAAAAGTCACCTCTGGTATAAATAGTTTAAACGTAGGATCTATACTACCATAACTTCGTAAGGTGCAGGGGTGATGGAAAAAAATGTAAATAAATTAAAAGTTGAGCGCTGATCGATAATTTATGATAATGTTAACAAAAGCGATCAAAAATAGAATACGCTACGCATAATGTACGTAGGTATTATAGGATTGTATTTATAATTACTAAACTGAATTCAGCCTTGTGTATTACGTTTTCTAGTATGATTGATAAACAATTATAAGAAAACATATTATAATTGTTTTAAACATATTATAATATATTGATTGAAAAATAGACTTATTAAAGATGAATACGTTATAATAATTGATACATTAATAAACACAAATTTCATTAGCAAGTATATTTAAATAATTTTCAATGATAGAAATAATGTAAATTTTAATTACTAGTGCAATACAATAGTGCTCGAATGCTTTAATGTTATCGATCGTTCGGTATTATCGATATTACATGGATTGACTAAGAGAATATTGTATTATTGAAAGAGTGCTCATGGACTTTTCGCCAAAAATATGTGAATTTCAAAAGGATATGTTTGATATATTTGATATCATGGCAAGAATAGTAGTTTCTCGGTTTCAGAACAGTTTCCACGAAATGAGCTCGGATATTTGTGGGCAAAATGTTAAATCTACACAAATAGAAATGATTCGATTTAAGTTCGAAAAGTAGAAAGCAGCTTGGAAGAAAATCCAAGAAAGTCGTAAATCTTTTTCACTATTTCAACAATGAACTACATTCAAATAATAAAATCCGACATATAGTTTACATTACTAATTATCTACTCATACGTTCCAGTCTTACTACTAATTTTGTCGCTCCGACTTACGTTGCTGACGCAAAAATTTAACTCAGTCGTGTTTTATCGTTGTCATCTTTTTTGAAATTAGTTTAAGAATGTTGCTTAACTCTTGAGGAAATACAATCAAATAAGAATTTCATCTAATGAGTGGCCTCGTAAATATATGCACGTGCTTTATCGTTTCTCGTGCTCTTGATAATTTTATGGGTTGATGACGCGCTAAGTGAAGAAGGCAAGTGGAGCTTTGGCAACTTTAGCCCGATGCTTACTTCAATTTCTGCCTGTAGCGGTGAGAAGGACAATTGAATTTCGATGACTTTTATTTGAAAGTTAAGTTAAAGATCGCTGGAATTGAGATCCCGATAGGTGGCGTATGATTTTACACGTCTGACTAGAGATTACATTTCGCTATTTTTATTATTTTTATTGACATTGGATTCTTTAATGGGTTATTTGATTTCATAAATTATTGCATTAATATATATTAATCATTAATACATATTAATATATAATAATCATTTAAATAAATAAACTTTTAGATGAAGAACCCTTGAGGTATTCTTCCATTTAATTATTATTTATTAGATACTTTGAGCGTTCTTGTATAAAAATATTAAAGTACGTACATAATTGAAATACATATACCTTAGAATCCACCTGAAAAATAAATATTCAATAGAAAAGTCAAATCAATATTCATCACACTATCATAAATAGAATGCCAGTTTTTATTAAAACATAATAATTGAAGACTTCTTTTAGTCACATAAAATAATAGTTAATAATTAATACTTTCACTGTAAAATCATAATAAACTAAAAATTATTAAGTTATTAAGGATCATTATTGAGTTTATTATTGAGTTTAACTTTTGTTATATATCTAAATATTTTCTTGCACAAAATAACTTTTAACAATATTTCTCATAGTTATTTAGTTGCAAAGAATTTTAATATTTAAGTTTTTCTTTTTAATTTTATTTTAAAAATAATTAAATTTCGTTTTTCAATAAAGCCATATTTAAATCTTTCAAACACATTTAATTTCAAATATATTAGAATTTAATAAAACTTGTATCAATTTTATCCTGAAAATTTCCCTTGGAACTATTACAATCACAATAAATTTTTCTTTCCACTAGTAAATAATTATCTTATTAAATGAAACGTTACTTTTCCACTAATAAACAGCAAAAATTATATTTACAAAAGTGTTAAAAAGTAGATGAATTGAAAGTAAATCAATTAACAATAAAATGAAGTCAGTAAAACAATTAATACGTTCCATTGTAAACAGCTTCGAAAGATATGCCACAGCATTAGCATAATACGTGTACGGTAATAAATTTGTATTTGTTTAAATACCCATATTTCTTTATTACGTTTTTATTTATAATGCATCCTTTTAATTTATTACTATCATAGCGATATAATTGTTGTATATTAACATAAAATTTTAAAAAATTTCAAAAAAAAAAAGAAAAAAAACAGTTGCAATGCATATCCAAATAAAGAAATACATTCTAACAATAAATATTATGCTAAATGGATAGACAGAGGGAGAGAGAGAGAGAGAGAGAGAGAGAGAGAGAGAGAGAGAGAGAGGCAGAAAAAGAGAATAATAAAATTATTACAAATTTGACTGTGAGTGAGACTCTTGGATGATCGAGTGTAAATGAATGTGTAAACTCTAATAACCGAAATTCAGCATTTAAATTACATTATCTCGTACATATATACAGATATACCAAAAACTCAATATTTTCATTTGAAAAATTTATTATACATATATTTTAACAATTCATACAAAGACATATTCTTCGTAAAAGTTAATATGTAGTTGTGTCGGTTTTTGCGATTAATCGCGACACTCTCTTGAGCTTTTCTAGCTGACCGTAAGAAATGAGCTCCGAAGCGGGGAAAATGGTATACGACTGGAATAAGAAAAAAGATAAAAACTAGACCTACGCAACTTACTTGCCGTGCACAAAGTCTTCGGGCCTTACAATTGCAAGTACACGCATGGTTAAAGTAGGACAACAAAGGGTCGGCGATTGTGGCATATCGTGTAAACGCGAACCGAAACGTAGCCGAGTCAACCCGAGCATACTCGATCTAATCCGCAAACGACTTCAACGTCCCTCGTAGTCACCAATCCGCGCTAACTTTCCGATTAAACTCCGCTCCTCGAGTCCTGATCCTCTAGTGTTCTCCAAAGTATTCGAGCTTTAAGCGTCTCCTGATTCAACGAATCGGTCGGGATGGTGAGCAGATTGATGGACGGGCGAGTTAATTCTAGACGTCGATTCTCTGCCACTTTAAATCTATTTCTTACTCAATCACTGAAACTTTCGAATAACTTTTCGCGTAATTTATAACTTTATTTTCACCGCATTTTTTTATTTTTCACATCTATTATTCTACTTTAAGTTGCAAAAATTAAAATATGACGTTAAAATAGAGTTTTCGTTGGTTAACTAATCGTGCTTATTATTGTCGTTTTCGCATGTTTTTGTAAAACGAGTGAGCAGTACTATGCCGACGGCGACACAAATACAACTGAATACAGAAGAGGAATTATCGTTGCGAGTGCCCTTCATCCATAATAATACAAATTTATATTGTTTGTAAAACCAATACGTAGATGGAAATAATTTCCAAAAAGTAAATACCAATAAGCCATCGTCGTGTGTTCCTTCGACGTAAAATGTGTCGGAATGTAAATAGAGAAATCTTTAAATCTATTATTTGATCGATACAATAATTTTTAATTATTTACTATTGTTATTATTATCATTATCGTCGTCGTCGTCATCGTTGACGTTGCTTTTGTTATAGTTGCTACTGCTGGTGTTGTTATTCTTATTGTAGCGTTTGCGTTAGCATTAGTGTTGGTGCTATATTATTATTACATAATATTACAAATTCGATCTTTTTATGATAAATGCTACATTTTACCTAAATCAATAATTAATTTCAATTCTCAACTGCAGTACATATACTCTACCTCTTTACTCAGCCAACCCCGCTCCTTTACTTTCTGGTCATCTTTTAATGAAACTCCCCAAGGACTTTACCTCAAGAGGATAGAGGTAACACTTAACACACATCGATTAGATTGATATTATCATTTTCGCCAGATGGCGCCAAAAGTGAGTATTTATATTAGCCTAAAATTCAAACAATGGTCATTCATTAAATCGGACAGAATTAGATGAATTGCAAACTTCAGAGCTGCAAACGATGATTTTCATAATGATAATCATTTACGCTCCTATAATGAAATTCCATCGGCAAACAGCGAAATAAAAGAAAAAACCGCGATAGGATTGTGCTCATCGGACTGCAGCAAAAGCCTGAGGCAGCACTCGCTTGTTTCCCTCCTTCCCATCTGCCCCTCCCGAAGGTGCTCCACCCTCAGCTGCTACTGCCGCTTCATAGGGCATTGAACGGACGCGTCAGACTGACGTGGAGGCTACGCCGTTTGGCGAGTCTCCGTCCTCAATCAGCTCCAGCATCCCTCGTGCACTTTCCTTCCTCTGCTCATCAAAGTCGATTCGCCAAGTCCCGTTAATCGCTGCGCTGTGATTTCACAATGTCTATAGCCTATAGTGTGCCCATTTTGTTCGCTCGTCGTTCGTCTTTTCATTTACCTGTAATTGCCGTGTATTACGCTGAATGCCTGCCTCTTCTTCTTCTTCTTCTTCTTTCGCCAGTTCTCCTTCTTTATCCGCGACATATGAGGGCATGGTAATCAAACTCCAATATCACTGGCTACCGCCAACGCTACATTCGATCTCTTTTTGGCATAAAAATTAATAATTTTTTAAATACCAAGTAAATGGGTTGTCAATTGTTTCGTTCGGGCTTCGATACCGTCCCTTTGCACTTCTATTTCTCTCGACACTTCCTTCCGCTACTGCCAATGCGCCTCCTCCCCCCAACGAAGCCTGACACCGTCGTCGAGATGTCTAGGTCTGCAAGAGGAACGTCACGATGATACATCGCATTGTATCACGCATCGATGTACTCTTATCAAGTTATCGGTATATTTGTAGTATCAATAAAGATAGATCACGAAATCGTTCGATACTGCTGAAGTTGAGACTTCGCTTATATCAAAGGCATTCATACGACCAAAAATGAAAAACCATCAGTTAAGATAATTATATCTAATATTTATAAACTTATGATTTATAAATTAATGTACTGACTAATAATGTAGGATATCGAGTAATTATTTATAATTACAATTTTATTTTAAAATTAACTTACGCTATCTTCTTCACATTCTCTTTTTGTCTCCCCCTCTCCCACCTCTTCTCTCTCTATCTCTCTCTCTCTCTCTCTCTCTCTCTCTCTCTCGCTTAAGTTACCTCCCTTAAGTTACACGGTAAATATATTCATAGTCAATTTTACAATAACAATAGAACACTGTCTTACATTATGCTATCTAATATATCTAATATAACTTTCTTTAAATCTCTATTTTGATCTTATCTTTAATTAACGTATGGAAATTCTAAATATAATGATGAACTAATTAAATATTATAATACAATAACATTAGTTGAATAGATTTTGTGAAACAATTATATCCTGTAAATCTAATAATGATCAACCTTTCTTATAGACCAATTCTCAAAAAAAGCTTGATAATCAAATTGCTATTTTTTTTTTTTTTAAAGTAAGATCTACATTCTGAGCGCCACCCTCATACACCCCAGTAGAAAAGAGCATCTATATCACACCCCTTAGAGCAATAGGAGGGTTGGGATCAGGCGGCTCGAGCAAGCATCGAAAAAGTATATAAATTCTCGATTCGGTAATTCCGGAGGCTTTGCGGCATAAATCTAACTTCTGCGGCTGGGGTTTGGCTCCCGTTCCCCGCCCGTAAGGACTTTTGCCAAGGCGAGTACGGATCTTGGCTATATCACGAGGGGAGGAAGAAATTCGCGAAGAAAGAAATGTGCGAACAGAGGTTTGATAGGAAGAATAATCAGTTGCACGATAGAGGAGATGGAGGGAATTAAGAGGGAGTGTATTTGCGCGCGCGCGCGCACGGATGTATACATGGGCGAGATAGAGCGAGCGTGATAGTGTGTGTTTGTGTTAGTGGGTATATGTAGGTATAGGTAGGAGAAAGAAGTGAAGGAATAAGAAAATTATTGAGATAAATACTCTGTTGATTCGGAATTGAGGGATCAACAATCTTTAGATACTAAAGGATAATGGGTTTCATGGTTTATGGATTCAAATAGGATATCTTTTTCTGTTCGTATTTCTTAAGTAAGCGTATCATTGCTTTTTGTGTTAAGTAATATTTCACGTATTCAATCATTTTATTGGCTATTAGAAAGATCACTCAAATGAATATTTCGCAAGTCCCAATATATTATTTCCTAAACTTTGCGAATTTATCACATTTGATCGCAATAGGATTCTGTACAATATTATGAAAATAATCTCAATAGACTTCCATGTATTTATCGGAAAATATACGTTCTAATACATAAATACAAGAAATAATTTAACAAACATCAGAGATTATAAATATATATATATATATATATATATATATATATATATATTTAAATTGTACCGATTGTTTTATTTAATATTTTAATTACATAATATATGAAGATTCATAAATCCATACTATTTATAGTACTAATCTTCTCGACAACATAAAGTCTATTCTACACGTTATTATCTTTCTTTTTTTCTTTAATACGTCCACTCTAATTTTAATTAATGAAATAATAGTTATACGAAAAGAATAACAATTCCATACAATCATTTTAAACTAATATTATTATCATAAGTGCGATACTGTCTCTAATAGAAAATCAATGTTATTTTTTAAAATATATATAAAAAATATTTTATGTACCAAAATTTTTACGTTGTTTATAAAGAAAAATAGAAGAAATATTTCTTTTCACCTCGATTTCATTCCTCGTTAATTAAAAAGTATAAAATCGAAAATAAATGTTAGTCTTTGTCTGTCAAATTATAATTCATTATTTTCAAAGTTTCGTATATATCGTACACTAACTATTTGGCGATAATTTTGAGATATTCAATTGTCAATAGCTTTCCAATAATAATTAAAACAAACGAAAGGTAATACCCAAGTTGCTCATACGATAGCCTTGCGCTGAAAAATAATGGCGAAATCAATTTTCTTGGGGCCAACGGATCCTTAACAAAGAAGTTTCGTGAATGTGTGTGCAATCTTGCAGAAATGAACGAGATATAAGAACAATGAGAAAAACAATAAGGAAGGAAAATTAAGAAACAGGTTAAGATAGGTTTGCACGGGGCGAAATGGGACGGCGGGCAGAGGGAAGAGGGAAAGAAGAAGAAAAGGAGAAAGGTCAGACGAGCACAGCATAGAAAAATGAATGAGAAAGGGTAGACTCTGAGGAAATAAGGAACGCAGGCTGAGTTACACACGGTTTTCTCATTCCCCCACCTCTCGCAGTCGCAATTCCATATAGTTTAATATCCGGGTGGACTTGCCAGCGTGGCACTCAATAATCTTCGTTCGGGCCACATTTCGTTATTCCGTTTGGGGTAATGGATACTAAGTTTCCATGCATGCCTTTCACATGTGATTTATATTTTGGCGGCGATTTTTGAAAAGTCATGAAGCTTTTACAGGACTTGACTTCCTCTCTTTGCCCTCTAACTCCTTCATCATAAGAAATGATAGAAGGTGGGAGAAGAAAAAGACGGACTAAGAAAATGAAAGAGTTGACTGGCGCGAAGATTTCCGAGACCCTGAAAAGCTCGATGAACGGCAAGATTTACACATATGACATTAAATTCAATCTAATAGTTGCATTTATTAGTAAAATATTTTATTAGGGATCATTCTCGTCGGAGGCAAAATATTATCGGTAGTGCTCTCAAAGAAAATACTACTTTCTACTAATACTATATTCTACTCTATGTTAGAACTAAAATTAAACTAATGCCTACAAAGATAAAATAGAAGCCAATTATTCTAGCTAATTTAAAAGCATAAATAGATTTATTACGCTGCCTGAAATGATAAAATTACATAAATATTATTATAAAATTATTCATGGTTTGTTTATTTCGTAATATTATCAAACGCATAGTTTAATAAAAAAAAAAGAAAAGAAAATGATAATTATACACTTAAAAAGACATAAGTAATAGTTCGCTATGGTGTAAATTATCTAACGTATTACATACGCTCAGTTGTATTATTTAAAATTACAAAAAGCGATTGATACTTGCCAGCTATGGATAACAACATTCATCTACAATTTACGTTACAAACCTGAAACAGAATTATTAAAATAGCCATTAATATTTTTATCTTTTTGAATGAATAAGGTGTGAAAAGCTTATTTGTTTCAATAAAAACATACTCTATTTGATATCAATGGTGCTCGGTTTTGATAAAAGTTTATTTAAATAAATAATATTATAGCTACCAAGTTATTTTAATATAAGCTTTGGAAAAGTTTTACTAATCATTTAAAGAAAACGAACATCCAATCTTAAAGATAGTCTGCAAATTATCATAAATACTGTCCGTCTTAAGCTACTGTAATAATGTAATAGTACTGTCACAACGTAAGAAAAATTTGGCATCCTATATCATTAATAACCGAAACTGGACTTATTAGCGCCACTTATTAAAAGCGTAAGATTGAGCAGTGGAACGAGGTCTCGATAGTCTCATTTAAACAGCGGCGTCGGTTTGCGAAAACGCAGGCCCAAACTAACTTATTAGACACAATTAATCATTCCTGTCGGACAAAACTTTCATCAAACTGTCAAACAGGGAACTCATTGGAACAACAGTGCCTATTAAATTCTGCGCTTTTATTATTTTAAGTTCCCTCCCTCGGCTCTCTCTCTCTCTCTCTCTCTCTCTCTCTCTCTCGCTCTCTCTCTCTCTCTCTCTCTCTCTCTCTCTCTCTCTCTCTCTCTCTCTCTCTCTCTCTCTCGCTCACGCTCTCGCTCTCGCTCTCGCTCTCGCTCTCGCTCTCTCTGAATCTCTATCCTCTAATTCTTTCAATCGACAGATGTATTAAAAGACTAAAAGCTTATCGAATTGAATGACTTGCTATTCTTTAGATTCAAAATATTTTCCTTCTCGTAATAGAAGATTAATTTTTTAAATTTGCTAAAAATGGTTTCAGTAATTTATTTAAATTTAATTTCCAATATTATACTTTATTTTCTCAGAAAATATTCTTATTTCACTACACTTTATTTAATTGCAGACTGATATAGGCCCAAGCATTCAAAAATTCTTCAAGTACATTGAAATAAAAAAAAATAAAAAAACAATATCACTGCTGTAACTAAAACTACACGTATATTATTTATAAATTAAGATTGATTGTCGTCTGTACTTTTTATTTGATACATTTTTTACGCTCACGAATGTAAAAATTCATTTAATTTATTTAAATTTTCTTCCTCGCTTTCCTATTTGTATGCTCTACCATCGACCTTTATTCAATTTTTCGCATTTTCATATTTTTCAATGCTATATTTTTTTACATGCATTTTCAATCAAATTATTTTTCATAAAATTCGTATTCTTCGTTTTGTAAATACATTACAAACAATATGATAGTACAATTATAAATTAAAATATAAGAGTAAAGAGTTTTTTCACTTCACCGAGGATCTGCTTTTCGCGGTTACGTACGTATGTGTAGAGTTACAGCCAGGATAATTGAAGGAGAGTAGGCGTGCGACATTTGAACACATTCTCGAATTTTCTCGCCGACGTTTTCACAACAGCTTCCCCTCAGTGGCTCTGTTTTATTCTTATCCTCATTCCCAACCGCGCCCATTCCCCAGGTACTTTGCCTCCCACTATTTATCTTACTTCTTCATGCTATTTATTTCTCTCACCTCATTCACTCTAACGGATTCATCCGTCGTTGTCAAATTTGCTGTTGCATCACTGTTTCTTTCATTCTTTCACGTGACTATATATATATATATATACCCTTGAATATGTTTCAATAGATTTTTTTAATGCACATCATATAGTAAAATATATATATATTGTATAACAGCTACCCATTTTTTCACCATCTCATATAATATTGGATCCTGTGTATTATCTGAGTAATGAATTATAAATAAACCGATAAGTAGATAATGCAAATTGCTTATGAGGTCTAATAAAATTTTGATTATTTTTATTTAAATAATCTTTTACTTCGTCAATATATAATACTTTTTTAAGGTAAGTAATCAATAGAAATTTTTATATTTAAATGATTTCAGAAATAATTGAGGAATTATTATTAATGGATTATTTCGTTATTGTTTATTAAATACATTAACTGATATATTATAGAATCCTTAATTACTTGTATAAAGAAAATTAAAATCTGCCATAGAAATAAAATTAATATATGTTAATTAGAATTTGTTATAACAAATATTGATTGTATGTAGCGCTCATATGAATTCAATTACTTAGTAAATTAAACGCAAATTATTATTATTATAATGCTTGGAGCCATTACTGCGCATTTCATTGTAATACCGTTAAAAACAACGAATTTTTTCCATTTATTATTTGACATTTTTCAATGTTGGTTTTTTCGAAAATGCCAATGACATTTTTCAATGTTGGTTTTTTCGAAAATGCCAAGGAAGGCAAAGCGAGCGCAAAATAATGAAGATAGGTAAGCGCCAATAAAGCATAGACAGTAGGAAGCCCAGTAGTAACGCGCGCATAAGTGTTAATCTTGGTGGATTAGCGCGAGCGGCACTCGGTGCCAAGTCTGGAGAGAGAGAGAGAGAGAGAGAGAGAGAGAGAGAGAAAGAGAGAGCGAGTGAGAGGGTGGGGAGGGAGAATGAAGGAGAGGAAACGCGGAAGCAGTCGACAGTGGCGCGCCTCTTTGGCATCAAGCCTGATTATACTGTGGAGTTTTCTCGTACCCCTACTTTATTTACCGACATGAGTCCGAATATCATCGGTACGCGAGCCAATTTTTAATTTGGGACATACGTTTTTCTGTTTTGCATTCGGTCCAGGTTTCTGAAAATCATAAAAAGCGATAATAAATGGAACGACGTAATCGTAATTGAAGGTAGCGTGTCCCATGGTTTAAAAGTGTGTAAATATTTATATTACTGACTTTAACGTGAAAGATAAGATTACTTTAGATGGATCAATGAGTTAGAGGCATAGCCGCCTATTAAACTGAGAATTTCCATTGAAAACTGTATAGCTTTCGTAAATACGAATTTGAAGATTTTTCTGAGAATTTGACGATTTGCTGCTGCTAGTTTATTCTGCGTGCCTTGTAAATTGTAAGCTATGGTCATAGTTTTGAATTCGAATACTATCTGGTGCTGCGAATGAAATAAAAGCAATATCCGCATGCGCCGTTTATCAACTGATTGGAACTGAGTTGGAAAGTCTATGCTCTGTAAAGTACTTGGAGTAATCCCGCGACTCTTGAAAGCGATCGCTATTGCATTTTTTCGATGCCACACACTACTCAGCTGCGAACGGAAGTTAGAGTTGATTGAATGAGTTTTAATGTTTTTAATGTTTAATTTAAAGTTTTGAGTTCAATGACTTTTAATTTTGTATTACTATTTTTATTTTATTTTTGCCAAATGGATAGTTAGATTTATAATGAAATACAGAACTTAATAACAATTACAAATCGTATAAATTATATTCGCTAGAGTTTAACTCATAACCTTCAATAATAAGTGCACTTTTATGTAAAGTTTAATTTAAAAATAATTATTAAAATTAATTTACAATAAAAATTCATTTCATTTTTAGACGACAAATCAAATCAATAAATGAATCAATAAACTTTACTTTATCTTTTATTTTCTTTTTTTTCTTTTTGTCACTTTCATTATGATTATTTTATCATAAATGTTGATTGTTTTTATAAAATTTTGTAATTGGAAACAGATTACGAGACACATTTTAAAGTAATGACCCACTCGAATCTTTATAAACATCTATAGAGAAATGAATATTTTCAATAATGTAATTCAAGCATTCTTTTTCTAACTTATTAATAATATTTGATAAGCTAACACATGAGATAATAATATCATTGATTTGATTGCTTGAAATACTTAAAATATGTACATTAGCATGTACGCATGTGCAAATCACTTGTATTATGACTCATAAAGACTAGATTTATTAATATTTTAAGATAAAATGTCATTAGTTTAATAAATACGAGCTCATATTACTGATTTTAATTGTCATTAAGTAAATAAATATTACGTAGCTTAATTAATATTTTTTTACTAAAATTAATTCATATTAACAATTCATATATTAATATATTTATTATAATAATTAGTTATAATTTATTTTTATATACATAATGCGGAAGTGTAATAATCCAATTATTTCATTTAACTAGTCTTACGTTTTTTCTATAGCTTATTTCTTTTTATTATCTTGTAAAAACTCTTATATTTTCATAATTTTCATAAGCACTATAATTTCAACAATTACTTATTTCATAAGCCGCAAACCTTTTGAGGCACGTACCAGAAATTTGTTTTGTTTGCACTGTGAAAATTAGTTTTAATGAAACATTAAAATCTTAACACGTCCGTTTATGGAATTTAAATAAAAGATATCTTTATTGTTTATCTGTTATTTGTAGTATTACTTATTTAACATATGTTGCAAATGAAAAAAACTATAACCAGTCGAATATGCTAGTGTAGTTATTCTAAACATAGTTTCTAATTACTACAGAAATTTTATGAAGAACATTAATTTTTTTCACAATTTTCTTATTGAATATTTGCTATTTAGTTATACCATTCATTTAATTACCAATAATAATGATAAAATTTAGATGAAAAAGCATATAAATTAAAAATTAATTTAAATACAAATCATTTTAATCTAAAATACTGTAAGCAACATATATTTATGTATATGAATAAAGCATGTCTAAAAAACGAAAATAATCATTGAAAAATTAAAATAATTCAACTGATAAAATCTACAGATTCAAGTAAAACTTTTTTTAACACTTAAGTATAACCTAAATGCAAAACTTTTTTATAATGCTTCACATTATACCATTATTACAAGTTTATGTTTAATGAAGATAATTATCGACTAAATGACTTATCCGTTGAGTTTGTATGAAATAGAATAAGACACAAATTCATTCATTAATAGACAAATAGAGGAATAGTATGGTTTTCCCAGTAAGTCGCTATTTTCGTAACCCTTATGCTTCAAATCTTTTTCATGGCCATAAATTTATACAATAATTTACACAAGAGCCAGTTGCAACATCCGTTAGGAATATCCTAATCGATGGGCTTTGACGTTTCCCGTTTTTACTGGATGAATCTATTACACGGGCTACACGCGATATCGCTACAACTTATTAAAAATTTGTACAATCTTACTAATAAGAATTAAAGTTGAGACTTTAAATAAAGTACTTTTTGCAAAATATGTGATCCATTCATTTTGTTTATCTGTATAGATGTGTAGGTAAGTGCATCTAATTATTAATCAATTCCACATAAGAAATGAAATTCATATGTAAAGTCTGATAATTAATTGTACCAGCATTGTTACTACAAAATTAGAAGAAGGCAAGAGAAAAATATGATTAGTAGATAATATATATATTTATAAATATATATTATGTAAAGATATAAGTTTATTTATTATTCAAAATTAATCTCATAAAGTGATAATATTATTTCTGATATAAATTATTATTTTACATTATTTCATTTATTTATGAAATTAATAAAAATTATTAAAATTATTAATTTCAATTTAAAGTCACAAATTTAATTTATTAAAAAATTTATATGCACATATCATAGACGAATTTACATACTTAATAAGTTAAAAGTATTTTAAAACTTTGTTTAGTAGTTGCTGTAATAAATTTCAAAGATATTTTAAAATTATAACAAAAGCTTTAAAATAGTAAAATAGATTAAAAAAAAAAGTATATTAATAAATCATAATTTTGATTTCAAATTAACCAATTTAATTTCTAAATGTAAATTGTAAAAGCAATTCATAATTACTATCCAATTACAAAAATTGTTGATTGCACGTCAACCGCAATTGAAAATCAGTTTTTCAATAGTCGATTATAAACTTGCTTCTAAAAATATCTCCATCCAAAGTGTGAGTGCTAATCTCAACGAGTCCAATCTCTACTCCTATAAATTCATCCTCCCATCGATCAAAATACAATTCACGTATTATTTCCGTTGGCCGAAGTTGAAAAAATTCTTTGCGATTTCCAGATATTCCAATTACATCTAGCAGCAGCTATGGTTCCTAACATTTATTTATCATTTAATGAGAAACAAGTTAATAGTCCTTTAAAGTTGCAATCACCGGGTCAATCCCATCGTTGACGTCTCCCTCTATGTTCTCTGTGTGCCCCCTCTCTCTCTCTCTCTCTCTCTCTCTCTCTCTCTCTCTCTCTCTCTCTCTCTCTCTCTCTCTCTCTCTCTCTCTCTCTGTCTTACTCTCTTTCTCACTATCTATCTATCTATCCATCTATGTATCTATACATCTCTTTATCTGTCTGCGTATATATCTATATATCCATCCACCTATCTATCTGTCTATCTACATATCGATCTATCTATATGTGTACCTATCCATCTATCTACTTCTATCTTGCTCCATTTTTTTTTGCATTTCAGGTCACACTATACATAAGCTTATGGAACATGATTGATGCGTCGCCCTTCGTGCTTCATAGGTTTTCATTTGAGTAACGTATGAAACTTTTTTGATGTTTTTAATATTTTCTCTCCGAGACAATTGGAGAACATTAACGAGCATTAGACTCAAATGTTTTATTAAAGCTTGATCCTATTTTACGGTATGGTCACTCAAATATTCAGATATCCTGTATGGGGTGACATTTAACGATAGACAAATGAATAAAAGAAAGCTTTTTATTAAGTAATCGACTTTACATTGCTTCTACATTTCACTATGTAACAGTACTTAAAAATATATTCTTGAATATTTATATTATAATAAGACATAAAAAATTTAACAAAAATTATATTAATTCTACAGTTCTATTAAAATATTTTTCTTTATTGTTATAAACTCTGTATACATATTTAAAAAAAGTAATCATTTTCATACTTTTATTTCCTTTGAAAACATAAATAAACAAATTATTTAAATACAAATTATATTGAGAAACAGTAAAAGTGACAGTATTTATGTAAGTTTTTTGTAAGTTATATTTAAGATGGCAAACTGTCATAATTTCAAACTTATATATTTATTATAAACCTATACACATATTGAGAATATATTTTCAAAATAAAAAATTTATTCTCTTTCTTTTACATATTATAATAAAAGCTACCACTACTTATTAATGTGTTAAATATGCATAAATAATTAGATTTAATGTAATACATAACAATGTAATAAATAATTATGTGAAATAGAAAAAATTATAAAAAAATATAAACTCCAAATCAGTAGATTATCATTTAAAAATGTTTAGCAATAAATAGAATCAAATATTACATTGAAGATGTAATAATTAAAGACGTAATTTAAACTGATATTTATCCCCAAATTCAGGAAATATTAATATTTTAAATATATTTTACATATTAATTTTAAGTGATTTTCTTGATTCATGATACTTATCGACAGCCTTTCCTAAACAATTATCAAATCTCGCAGAAAAAAAATATTCAAATTTTAAATATAAATTCAATATTTTGCTAATTTTACTGATAATAAATGGCTTTTATGATTAATAATTTAAATTAATGAATAGAAAAAGCTATTTATGAAATTCTGGTATTAATATTACGTTTTGATTCAGAGTCAATTTTAATAATAAATTTAATCGAATTATTTAATATATGGAATATTTGTATATTATTAAGAGAATATTTATCAAAATCGATATGGCTTCCCTTCTCCTTCTCTCTATTTCTCTGATTTTTACATCCGACCTTATAATCTTGCCTTTATTTAGTGATAAAGCAATATCACTCTTTCTCACATACCAAACTATTCCTTTAATATCTGCATACTTACATCCTCTTTTGTTTATTCGTGGTTTCCCTTTATCATTCGCTATGCTGCAATGCTTTTCTCTATCCCTTTTCACGCGTAGCATAATCTCACAAATCTTCATCCGAAGCTTGCGTACTTTTCGGAAGAAAATGTGTGAGTAAGAGAAAGGGAGACAGATAGAGGCGAACTGAATACCATTGCAGTGTTGCCAAACGACAAATATGCAACTTGGCTCATTTGCATTTAGGACTACAGAAAATCTTTTACACATCTCAGTTTTATCGAAAAGGAACTATATAATATTCATATGTATTTTTTTATGTACACGAGTGAATAAAAAGACATTTAAAAGACAGAAAAATAAATTGATACGCATAAAATTATACGATTATATATACTTTTATCGTTACCCTTTAAATTTATTCCTTAAACTGACTATGAAATCCAGATTTTAATTAATCTTTACATATGTAAACTATTCTTCAATAACAAATATAGGGAATTTCGTATGAAATATATTTAGAAGTGTAATGAAAATATATTAAGAGCTTGAATCCACTTCAAAACTTATTTTCAATAATCGAAATAATATATATATATTAATTTTATGTTTTCGAATTTTCTTATTTATGAATGTTCTATTATTAACAATCATATTTCATAACTACTCGGTCTTTAGAAATGGCCAGAATCTGTACGTCTACGGTTCTACATATTCGCCCATATCAACATCAACGTAATAGTCATAAATTACATAATAATTCCAGTGCAGTCCAGTATTTACAATTAATTTCTAAATTCTCTATTCTGACTATGCAAATATAAGATTCGGCACACGACTCTTGGAATCTCACCACTACGCATACAATACTACTGAAACCCTCACACTTATGCATTGTTGAAAAAATGCTCACTTAATAGCTCTTGCAAGTGAAGCAGATTTCGAGATAGAAATCTTCGTTCGTTGATTAGCAACTCCGAATGTTTTTTTTTTTTTTTGCTGATCTCTCATAATTCAAATATAAAATTCTATATTCAATTGAAGCTCGAGAAAGTGTGAAGAAATAATAGAAAATTGAATGAATATAAAGAAACTTTTAATTGCAATATTTAAATGCAAAATTGTACAAGATATCTAATAATAATAACGATATTAATAATCGTGATAATACTAAAATAATAAAATAATAATGATCATGAAGCCAAAGAATGTATTTGTACAATTGCCTAAATAATTATCCATAAATACAAGCAAAACCTTTATTTATCATTTATTTATCGATTGTAAAAAAATAATCATACAATGTCTATTCGGCATTGGTAGTCAAATCTGATACTCTTTTATAAAATGTAATCGTTACAGCATTATTATTATTGAATATGTATTGGACAAAGAATCGATATAAGAACAATAAATATAGCATATACAAGAAAGTATAAAGCGATAACGACATCAGGTAGAATATGAGTGAAGCTTTACTCTCTTTCAAATTCCTTTATTTTTGACGAAAACCTTTCACGCGAATATATTCCCGTCGGATCATTGAATACCCTCTGGAGATTTTTCCTCTCTTTCTAGCATAGCGATAGGCGAAAAGGCGTGATTTTCAATAACCAAACAAACGCTCGCGATTTTGCGTTTATCTTGTACACAAAATTATTACTATTTAATAATAAAAATTCCCTTTTTATTCACAGATAAGATATTCACAAATAAAACATATTGTTTCGAAAATTTACAATTAAATGATCAGTTTAAAGCTTACGATTTATTAATTTACCAAATATACTCTTTGTTCGAATATTAATACGTATTTAAAATATACGTAATATGCAGTCAAAATATGCCCATAGAATTGATTTTATTTTGAAAAATAATTCTCAACTATACACTTACAAAATATATATTCACTAACTTACAAAGTTATATTTGAAAATTTGATGTAATAAGTTTTTGACATCTTAGTACAATATGTATCAATATTTTCAATAATACAAATACGTCAAATCAATTGTTACCTACATAAAATCATTTATCATAGATGTTCTATGTATTCACATATTTTCTAAAAGTCTTCTCAAATACGTATAATTATTGTCTTAACAAAATTTAAGCACAGTTCAGTTTTATCTTGTCGATTAACGGTACATAGGCTTTAAATCAATTATCTATCAGATTTCGTTCTACAGAATTAAACATAACGAGCCAAACTGTAAGGTTCTCCCTATTCACTACAGTAGATAGGAGCATGAAATTTTACTAAAAACAAAGCCATAAAAGAAGCAAAATCCCGACAAAACTAACTGGAATCTTCGACAAATCTCTGAAAGTACGAAAAATGTACGGCCATAAGGGGATTACTGATTACACGTCTCCCGCTCGCCAAAGTCTTGGGTCAGTCTTTTTTTTTCATCCTCTGGAACTTCTGAGAAAGAACAAACGATGGGTATAGTTTCAAGGAAAATCTTGCGCGAAGCTCTTAAATCTTCTTTTTCGCGGCAAGGAAACTTTTCCAGATCCATCGGCGCGGTAAGGGAAAAGGAGAAAGCAAAGTCGGCTCTGTTCTACTGAGGATATTTATCGTGAATCTTCCACAGTAGCGGCTCATCTGACTTATCTTTTAGCCGTCAAACTATCTGAAATCTTACCATAAGAAAAAAAAATAGCATCGATGGGTGTATAGCGTGATGGGCCAGGGGAATTAGAGGATCGAGCAAACAGTTTGGGTGTAAAATATTGATGGAAATTGTTATTGATAGTTGTTTAAAAGAATTAACTACTTGAAGAATTTAAATTAATAATTTAAAAATTAAATTATTCAAGTAATTGCAGTTAATGGCATTAAATAAAATAATTTAATTAACAACACAACGTTTATTGCACCACATATTTGGTTGAACGTCATTTGTACACTGAATCTCACTAATGAAAAATACATTAATTTACTAAAATTACTCGGCTTATATACTCAGTTTTTAATTAAATTCTCTAATTAAATAAGCCTATTCTTTAATTAACTAAATTTTTTAATTAAAGATTTTATATACCTTATAATCCCTTAAAAACATTGAACACAATTTTTTATTTTGTCCGAGATTCCGTTCACTAACGAAACTCTCTTCGATTGTATTTACGTTTAGAAATTTAGTCAGTGTTTACCGATCATGGCATTGCCCAGCCTGCAAACGTTAAATGCAATGTTTA
>JAPYYT010004477.1:0-10040 GCA_030522565.1 Ceratosolen corneri | reverse complement strand
GAGGGAGAGAGAGAGAGAGAGAGAGAGAGAGAGAGAGAGTCGCACTCTGCACTTCGGGCTCTCGCCGATATCTCGGCACCATCTAGCCCGGCTAAAAGCTTCTACCCATCAACCCCCTCTCCCCCTTTCTCTCATTCGGCTACCACTTCGTCCTCGCATCTTTTCTTCTTTCAGATCTCTCACTCGCTCTCACTCTCTATCCTACCAATTTTTCACCTCTTCTTTTTCCGTTCTTTCTATTTACGTCTATCTGCGCTCCTCTAATTTATTCGTCGCTCTTTGATTCTTCTTTATCTTGACTCGGTACTCGTCTCCTCTGGTATTTCTTCCTTCGTCTTTCTTTTTTGTTATTATTATTAAAATTTTGAGGGTCAGTAAGCCATGACTTGGACCTTTTCTTTCAGACCTTTCTGATTTTTTTCATTTTTTCTCTGCGCTGCAAGGCGTAATTCATATTTACGCGCTTGTTTGCCATGTAAATTTATTCCGGTCTAATGGTAATCCCAACTCAATGAAACAAAAACGTACACTTTACAATCCAGCGTGTAAAACATTTAGAATTATATTTCTTTTAGTTGGCGTCAAAAGTTACTCCTAAGTGGATTTGTTTAATTAATATCTCAATGTTCCTACAAACTTCTTGCTGCTTCTTTTGTTGTTGTTGTTATTGTTGTTGTTGTTGTTGTTGTTCTTCTTCTTCTTCTTCTTGTTATTGTTTTGTTTTTATACTAATGCTTAGACATAAGTTATTTAGTTAAAAGTGAAGTAATAAACTAAAAGTAAAATACTGCATGGTATATTTGTCTTATCAATTATTGCAAGAATTTCTCGTTAACTATTAGTAACTAAAGACTCTCGATATATTTTACGCATTGAATATTTATTTCCCTTCATATTCACCAACATATTCTGTACCTCTCAATTTGCAATATTCAATACCTTCTGAAATTTAATGAAAACTGAGTTCTCAAAATTCAATGTCTTAGTCAAGTACAGAAACACGAAGAGTCCTGACCTTGTATCGTGTATAATATAGATACTATAATATAGAACTTCAAGTATTTAAAAAAATTATCTGTTAAATACTCCACCTTTTTCGAAAGCAATGTAGAAATAGATATCAGTATTTCAAATAGATAAGCAAGCACTTTACAATAGAATTGTAAGTATTTTGGCTATTTTTATAAGCTGAAATTTCAACATAAATTTCATTGATTAAGCAAAACCACGAGCGAAACTGCTAAAATTGATAAAAGAAAAAGATCGTCTATACTGAAAGGTATCAGTATGTAAGAAATGAACGTTCTTTTCTATTGTAGAAAAATTTAATGATATATAAAAAAAAATTATATTTAATCAATAAAAATATTATTTGGCGAACTTTAGCCACGTAATATCTAAAATTAGTATTGGGAAATAACTTTACGAGAAGTTAAAGAAGAGAATAGAAATTCCAATAGCTGCGGTAGAATCAATGCCTAGCTGTTAAAACCCAACTTTTAAACCATTTTTAAAGAATAAAACTAATTTCAAGTGATTAATTATTTTTGAAACTAAAGGAAAATGTTCGATTAACTTTTCAGCCACAACACTTTGAATAATAACTGCAATTTCCGTGCTGTTTAATGATAAATAAACAGTAAAGTTTTACTCTCGATCTTACTTATCTTTTTAGAATAAAATTATATAAATACTCCTCAATATAAAAATTGTAAATAGCTTGTTAGATTATAGGATTGAGTTATAATATTAATAAGCCAGAAATATAATTTGAGAATCACCCAATTTTTCAATCCAACTCAAATTGCCAATAAGTCAGTAAATATCGTTGATTTCAGCAAGATTCGATTTTTCGATCAAAGTTTTCAATGCATTAACCTCACGTGAAAATCAAAACTTTCACTTCAAAAACAACAATTTAAATATATTATTTTCTAAAATTGTATTGACGGGTTAATTTTACATTTAATTTAAGCATTTAAAATTTATCCGAAAAATTCGAAATGTATTGAAAGGACTGACAAATTAAAAACAAGAAAAAAAGAATTAGAAGCGTAGAGTCAGCCATACCGCAAAACCTCGTTATCCGTCGGGCGGTTGTTCGTGATTCGCTGGTATCTCTCTCTCTCTCTCTCTTTCTCTCTTTCCCTCCCTCTCGGATAGACATTGGATCAATAGCATCCCTCCGCGCAGGTCCTCATTTTCCCGTTCTCCTTCCCTTTCTCCGCGCTTACCACTACAGCGCTTTTTCTTCTACATAGCCTCGTTTCTCCCCGTTATCATGTACAACTGCTGTCCTTTTCCATTTTTGCATGCAGCCTCGATGTTCCAATGTGGAAAATTTCCATTCTCCATTCGACAATTTGTGGGCGGAAATTGCAAAAATTGCAGCTAATGAACAATTTTAATGACCATCATTGATTGTATTAGACTTTCATTCGTAATGGGAAATACAAGGCTAATCACTCTTGTGCGTACTTTTAATTATTAAAGTCCGGCGACTAATAATTTACAGAAAATTAAAGGCAAGGGAACAATGGAAATACATTATTTTAAATGTAATACTATGTAATATTATGATATTGAATTTCGAGAGAATTGCTTTACGAAATTTTTAAAATTCATTCCAAAAAGGCCTTGTAATTCATGTAAAGAAAAAAGCTGAAGTATTCATTCAAATAAACGACCATACAAGTTTGTCTAGAGTATTGCTTTAACACAGTTACTTGAGTAAAATTTGCTTAAACGGGGCTTGAGAAAGTTTTACTCGCGAGAGCAAGAAAAATCTACTGAAAAGACTTGTGAAATTTCATAGATTTTACAAAACTTTCAGCAATACAGAATGCAATTATAAAAAATTTGCATAGCGCGCTGAAAAAAATTACGTTTGTCAAGTGAAATATGTGCCGTATTAGGAGTTGGAATCAAATACGAAATAATTTATTCATCACTTCTACATATCGACTCTCTTTAATATATTTACCTTTATAAAGTGCTTACTCAATAGAACTGATATATTGAATTTAGCTTTTTTTCTTTCGAGTGCATTTTCACTCTCTAAAATCATATTAAATAATTTTCTCTAAAAAAAAATTTTAATGATAGAGATATGCGTTTCGAACCTATTGAGAGCTGCATGATTAAAAATGGCAAAAAGGCGAACAGCATGCTAATCTTTTCTTTAAATAAAAATTTATTCTATAATCTTATAAGTGACTATATTTTCATTCCATAAAATTCGAGGGGGATAAAGTGAAATAAAATGATTTTTCTTTTTTAAGATTTCATCCAGAGACGAATTTCTTCAATATTTCTTCGACGATTAATTCACTGTGATTGAGATATTATTCTCCACTATTGAATTAAAATTTCTTCAAATGTTAAACTCCTCGAGAGCATCGCATTCTTATCATTTTTAACATTAAATTTATCTTTTTCATACAAAAATACAATCTTTTTCAGCCAGATTATTATGCAAAAATATTATTAAAAATTACAAACTTAAGATCAATAAAAAATTTGCAATATTAATTTTCTCTGAACGTACATATTATTCATATAATTAACAGCTACAATTTATTTAGGCCATTGGTAAATTTGGTCCGATCTGTGTACAAATGATTATATTATTATTTAAGAATATTGTTTTAAATATAAAATATATTCACTTGAAAATTGCCTCACTCGTTACAAAATTAAATAACTATGATTATAAACTATTTGTCATCAAAACTAAACGAAACAAATTTTAATTATCAATTGTTAAAACACCTCCAAAGTACACACACAAAGCAAATAAAGAACCCAGACTGAATGCACAAAATTACATTCTATCTCGCTAAAAAATGAAAATTGCGGCTTCGATATCCATATCTAATCGTGTCCCTCGTATGTACACATGAATTGAAGATTATTGTCCTAATTTTTCAGTTACACACAATTCCCTTAATAACATTCAATTAATTTCCGAAAGATAAAGACTACTTGCTCCCCATTTCGATAATAAACACATTTACATTTGACAACACAAGTCAGCGTACACATTCGTTTACCACTCGCCGTACCCAATCATTTATGCAATGGCAACGGCCTCGCCATTATTAAGTCTCGCCGATCTTCATTAGCAGCTTTAGCACTGCAACGTTAGGACGATTGAAATTATTTGGAGTCTGCTGGACTCTGCAGTTTTCGCCCTGCCGCTATTCAATAAATACGACCTCCAATCATGCCGCTTCACCCTGTCCCTCGGAGTTCAATCGATGCACCGCTTATTTATAAATCGCAGTGACACAGTTATCTTAGCGCGATCGCGGATCAATTAAACGAATCACCAATTGTAGTACGATCTTGTAGGCTAACCTGAACCTCCACGTCTCGCGAAGCGAGATTCGATGCCACAGGGGTCGAATGTCGCGGGGTGGCGCACATAACCTCACCGAGGTGCGCACGCACTACGGGGGGAGATCCGCCCACCGTCTCCAGAAGGAGTCAGCGCACGCGAGGAAGACGCGGCTCTGTCCGAGCACGGCTATCGCTAGTATCGACCCGATTTTCCACGTAAAATGGCGACGCGTCGATTTTCAAACCGGGATGGTTGACGTTATCGAAAGGACAATGGGCTTATCTTTGGCGCCGGATCGATATGCGCATGAATCGGAGCGGCTTTTTTTTATCAAGTCCTTTTGATGTTTAAACTATTTTCATTACTACTTTCGATGAGCTTCTTTTTTTTTGACATTTGAAATCATTAAGGGGGTGTAGATAGTATTATATTTGCTGTTTTTAAAATGAGTAAAATTTGCAAGATATTTGATTGAATCTTGCTATACGCCATCTCTGCAATAATTATCAACTTTGAAATACTAGCATTAGGAAACGATGACTCTGATCTTTCATTTAATGATGTGCTCTGAAATAAGCAATTTACATTTCGACGTTCCTTACAATTTGCATTGATTTGTTGAACGTCTCAGTTCAGTTCAGTTTTAAACAGCATGTATTAAGCCACTACATATTACGTTTTAAGCGGAAAAAAAATTATAATTACGTATAAAATTTAAAGTATTACAACAATTTTAAGTAGTTGCCTAAATACGTATTTTGTAGGTTTTATCTAATATACTAGATAAAAGTAATATTTAATCATTGAATAAAAAGCGGGCGTGTGTACACGCACTATAGAATCATTTAAAGTCATGCTTTGATTAATCATGACATTAATTCAATAATTATTTAATTATATTATTCTAATTTTTAGGATGTCGATTAAATTTTTTAAAAATACTTTCGAATATATGTTTCTAATTATCTACAAATCGCCGAAGCCGCTGCAATGAAATGTCCAAAAAAGCATTACTGAAAATGAATTTCCATAAAAGTTTTGATTTTTGATTTTAGAAATTTGTACAAAGATTTTAGGTCATTCCAGGATTATATTATCAAAAAGATCGATGAAAAACATCTTTTGCCATTATACTGCTTAAAAGATGTCTAAACTTCCATTACAAAAATGTGTTTAACGAAATGCAAAAGAAGCGGCGAAAATTTTAAATTATAGCGTTTTCAAATTTTTATAATAAAATTTGAATATTGATAGACATAATAGAAAAGCAATTTTTTATTAAAAGTGTTTTTAATAAAATTAAAATTATAAAAGATTGAATTTTAAATAATTTATTTTGCCTACCAATCGAAACAATTCAAATGGCAAATTTTTTTTAGGAACATTTTCTTAAATTCTCCTTTATCTTAATGCAGCAACTTATTAAACATTAAAAGCTTTTGTATACTTCGTAATATAAATCAGGAATGAATTTAATATTAACTAATATAACAGCTGATCGTTAAGTTCAATTCATAATATTAAATTGAAATAGTAAATATAACATCAATCCATAATAAGAAAATTGAAATGTTTTTTACAAAGACGAATGAGATTTAACTAAACTTATTCTCTTATTCGAAATTATAAAGTTTGTAAAAAAATAAATATTAAAGATTAAAAGAGCTTGTTGGAATATTATTTTAAATGATATTTATATGTCTGATAATACAAGGAACGCTTAATGAGATTTAAAAGCATTTAAAAACATTAAAATTTAATAATTTTTACCCAGAATTTTATTTATAAAATACTTTGTCGCCATTATACTCATTCGAGCGGAAAACATATTTTTATGCTACAAAGAATATCTTTTTATTTTATATTACATTATAAAAGCTTTTTATGGTTATTTATACTGATTATTATTGCGTAAGTTTGTTAATATTAGATACTTAAAACTCCAGACATGCTTAGGTATTACAGTGACAAGCTTAAAAAAAGTTTTTATTATATATTGGACATATTTAATATATCGTGTTGGCTTATGCTTTATTGATCACTCCATACTAAAAATAATATTATTCTCCAGAGATTTTCATCTGTACATGCTTGAGAAAACGATTTTTCGAAAAACATTTCTACCTTTCAAACCTCGGACTTACAGCTTAAATAAGATAACCGAGTCGTTCTTCGCAGAAAAATAGCCTGTAAATAATGTCGGCATTATTTAATGAAATAAAGTAGATTTTAAATTATAGGCATTCTTTTAAAAGTGTATTGCCACGTATTTTGAACTGCTCAAATACATTGAATATATTTTTTAAAATTCCATCCTCCATTTCTAATTATAAACTACAATAAATTCAGCACAGCAATTACAATATGCAGCAGACGGCTAAGCAGTTATTTGCATTAAAATTCGCAAATACCGCTATTATTTAATGCCATAATGGCAAATTGTATATATGCTCGTCGCCATTATTTAAATGACTATCTGCATAACCCCTCGTAGCCCAAGCAACATATTAATTATATTCCCTTCATGAGGAATGCACCATTGGTAGAACAATCTTTCCGATTCTAAGACGCCAAAGTTCCCGAGATCTGTACGTAATCCACATTATCCACGTGCGAGACAAGCACGTAATCCATAGCCAGCGAATTATCGTGTGAGGATCGCGTGGGGGATGTAAGGGGAGGGGCACCTCGAGCCTCTTAGCGACCTTTGCGTCACTCGGTCGCCGTTTGATCTGGACTTGGACTTTCCTGCCGAGTCAGAACAACACCTGTCCCATTACCCGAGACCGTGACTCTTTGTTTTCATCTTGGATGCATCTCAGGTCCAGAGTGACACCAGCTCTAATAGAGCGCTAATTCGACGCTGCGATCGGAATCTTCGATTGAGCGACGTTTCGTAATGTCGGCGTCTTAAATCCGCAATGGGAGGAAATTTCGGCCTTTAATTATATACCGCGGGTGATTGGTCGATATTTGTTCTTTGTTATTAAGTTGGATGCCGATCGGTGCTTACCTTGAGTGGGTAATTGCTCTTTTTCATCATACTAATTTGGAGAGGACGAAAGGGCGAGTGACCGAGCGGGGGGAGACTTTAACATATAGAATGTGAGCGAAGTGCGTATTGAGAGGCGTTAGGCAACACTCGATTATAGTTAAAAAGTAGTGTAAATAATTAACGGCATAAATGAAATACTTTGAAGTTCTTAACTCCAATCGAGCGGTAAATAACAGGGATAGAGAGGTAGGGCGAGAGGGGTTGGGGAGCGGGTGGGGAGCGGGGGCGGATAGGTAGGTAGGCCAATCAACGTCATGTGCATGATTAGCTGATCTTACGCTACTTCTATTAGCTCGCCTTAACGCAATCCACGAGATTTCCAATGGAATGTAAAATAAAATTCTTTTCCATTTTAATCACAATACTAGATTACCAAGTACGCTCAATTTATCATCGGCTCGATCACCATTATACCCCATATATATATATATATATATATATATATATATATATATATATATATACGCGTATTAACCTGAACTCTCTGATACACTCTTACAAAATATTTATCAATTACTACGATAAACATTATAAGCAAGCCGACTACTGTATTGAGAGACATTTTGCTAGAGAACTGCCTAAAAGTCTTTTATCGAGCGGTGATTGATGGTGTTGTACGATCCTATCTCACAACACGTACAGCAGGCCATTTTACGGCAGGAGCGCGTTTATTAAGGCGCGTGGAAAACCACACATCAACGCCTCGATCGATCAATCCGAACAGGCTAATCATCGCGCAGATTTCCACAAAACAGAACAGCCGCCCACCCGAACAATCGACAATGGCAATCGGAGCGGTAAGTGCGCGACAGGATCTGCGATACGAGTCGCCTCGTTAACACGAGCTGGCGCAAGGAGCCTCCGGTATTTTCGCGAGCAAGCTCAGGGGGCCAATGAGGCGCGCCGCGACGACTAAACGCGCACCGATTGGCCGACAGGTGAGTCACGCGCTCGTCGCCGAGATGAAAGGCCTCGGCCATTGTCTACCCCCGGCCGCCTAAGTGACTCTACTTTTATCTCGTAATGACAGGGCTGACGCCGGTCCCCCCACTCCGGGCTACCGGATCTGCGGACTCATCATCTCGCTCTTGTTTCGAGCTGCGATCGCTCCACGCGATCCATCGAGGTCTCTTATTTTCGCGACGCGGGGCGAGACTTATTTGCTTGTTTTCTTCGACGAGGGACAAAGGATTCGATCCTTTTCAGAGCTTAGTCCCGTATTGAGTATTTTTTGGTTTCTGGGCTGCGTTCCCCGGGTTGTTGCGGGCCGAAGAGGGGCGCGGGGACGGGATGGGGTACCGGGAAAGGGACTGACTTTTCGTGGCCGCCGATGAATGATGCGTGACGTATTTGTAGCGGCTACTATGCTAGTGGACGTGTTTTGTTTTTGTTTTTTTATCATTTTGCAAGCAAATTGCATTTATGGTCTGTGCATCGAATTTGGAAAAGTTTTATAATTAAAAGCCTTTCTAACTTTCGCCACGCTAATGTGAAACGCCAAGACGATTTTGAGTTTCGAAGCGTTTACTGGAGATAAAGTTGTTGACAGTTCACATATCAAGTGGAAATATAAGACAATGTTAACTAGAACAAAAGATAATTTGAGAGCGATAGATTAATTATAAAATGTAAATATTATAATCTATGAATTTATAAAGTCTTGTCTGTCCGCTTGCTTCGCCTTAAATATACAAATGTCTTGATGTGATTTCACCAATATTTTATTGTTTCAGCAATTTCACCAATATTTAATCGTTTAAGCAAATATTGACTTCAATTGTAAATATAGTTGGACAAAAGTTATTGGCTTTTTTGACACTTTTTTAAAGAAAAAAATCCATTATACAAGTATATATAGACGGAAGTTTTTTAATGTGACGTGTATGTTTCTTTGTGATGAATAAAGCTCTTGGAAAATTCTCCTGAAAATTAAATAAACAAGAAAATGTTGAAATCATGAATATAAGATTGAAAAATTTCATCAGGAACTAACTACCAGCTTTGGCGGCCGTCGACAGGCTATTCTATCTTGAACGCACGATGATAAATTTAGAAAACTGTAAACTTACCTCGGAAAATGATACATTTTGATAAAAGAAGAAAAAAGTAGAAAGAAATGAAACAAAGAACGAAAAAATAAGAAAATAGGATGTCTCCATTTCAATAGAAATTTAAGGCTACTTTTTTTAATGGAAATGAGCTCGTTTCTGTTGATTTGGTAGACAAAATATTTATAAGAGTAACACTTCTAAATACCATAATAATACATATACACTTTTTATATATATATATGCATATATTTAGTGCTACTGTTAGTTTAGAAAACCCGTTTAGTACAAATACCATCAAAATATTTTGAATAAAAGGTACATAAAATATATATTTTCGTCAAAACCTAACACATAATCAAATACAAATACATTTTTTATTATATATAACAAATTATATTATTGAACTTACGCTTATTTATAAGTAAATTAATAAGAATAGTAATAAAAAATCTCCTCTTTTTTAAAATGTATAAAAAGGAAAAAATAAATAAATGAAAATGGAATCGTATCGATAATTAAATTTAAGAACGAGGAAACAAATCGTCAACAATTAGATATTTTCCGTATATACTTATTAGATCCCGACGTAGTT